>SKCR01000253.1:0-54632 GCA_019454045.1 Zanthoxylum bungeanum
TACAATTGATTCTATAATGAATGATTTATTCATAATTATTATGAATATTAATCTTTCTATTCGTAATAGAAAGTCTTGAGCGCTCTAACCAATCAAGTACCAAATCAACCCTTAAGAAAGATAGTCATCTACTTCTCGCAAGAAGGAGTGGATTCCATATCTATGTAAAACGTCCCCAGCTACATACCAAACCATGTCCCCAAAATACGTAGCTATTGGTCGGGATTGCTTCACCAACCTTACATTTGTAAATCAAAGGATATAGCCTGTCATGCAGGAGTTCGTAGTACACTCAGGATTCAAATTAACCCATATATGATCATCTATTATACTTATACGAATTTCTTTGTTTAACGGATATTAAAAGAAATTCATTTCTATCTTGGTCTAGTCTTATATAATCGCATCATATAAGGTGCCTCCATTCCCACATCACCACATGAACGAACCCAGATCAAAGTCATCACACAATATGGAATGGACCGCAGCTGTAGATAAATCACAAATAAAGTGCCATTCTTTGTTTTCACTCTACGGACTATTTAGAATTACTAATTTCAGATTTAAATCATCGTGTGTATAACACTTACATACTTAATTTGAAAGTATATTTAGTATCCAATGGCATACATGATAATTTAGAATATGCAACTTTCAAATCAACGTTTTAATAAATGAATAACTACATCGTTTATTACTTAAAATAAAATCTCAATTACATATTACATTATTCTTTTGGGCAATATCCCAACAATTGTTACTCGGAATCCAAACATGATATTGACCCAAAATGGACACCATCTGCATAGGGACGAAAACAAAGCTGTCTAGAGGCGCTTTTTGAATCTCACATTTTCGGACTAACAATGAAGATCACGGGATATATTGTCGTATATCCATCTCCCACTCACTATTTTAAAAATTAAGGTTTCTACTTAAAATATCTAATATTTTAATTCATTAGTGTTTATAAGTATATGCGCGGCTAAAACATAATTTTCACCTTACACTAGTCTATAATTAGTGATCTAACAAATTTTAACTCGTAAAATTTTATTCACTAATTTCCATTAGTCTCAACTAAAAATTTACTTAATTAAACTAATTAATTAATTTTGGTTTAGTGAACTAATTTTTTTAACACTTAAAATATTAGTTCACAAATAAATTTAAAATTATAGGAATCGATTTTCTAGTGTAGTGGAAGCGGCTTAGGCACTGAGATCGACTTAGAAATTTTTTTCTGCCCTTTCCCTTTAATGGCCGAATCTGTCTAGCCTCTAGTTAGATATTTTACTTCTGTTTTTAACTACTTTTCAGCCCCAGAACAGCCCCGAACAACAGCTCAGATCTAAACCGTTAAACACTAAATATGCGCTCACTACACACCCAAATCAGCCCCTGAAATGCGTATGGTGTAGCAGTGATTCAAATATGATATTTCTCACCAAAATAGCCCCAAAACACCCTTTTGTATTCCCAAAATTTTCTGGATAAAAATTAAAACAAACCGAGCCTTGAAACAAGTGTTGAGATGTTGCAGTGAGGAAAACTTACTTCTCATTGCCAAGTGAAGGCAAAAAGAAGAAGGTGAGGTTTTCATTCCAACTCCAAATGGTGTTCCGTGCTATATCTCGCAACCAACAAAAACAAAGGTGGGCTTGACTCAAAAAACAATCTATAAACAATTAAGAGATCAAGGATGTCACACCAGATTTTTTTCTTTTGTTTTTATTCTTTTTCTTTTTCTCTCAACACTTGAAAGAAAACTTTGAACAATGGTGGCTTGGGTTTTGTATTTGAAGGTAATGTTTGGGTGATGCTAGTTTGTAGAGTTTGCTTGGACAAGTTATGGTAATGGGGTTTAAATGGGCATGTTGTACGCCAAGTATTCGACAAAATGTATAACCTATATTACATTAATAAAATAAGTAGGTTTTAGGCGTAATAAATAGTGTTCATACTTTAGGCCGTAAAAAATTAATTCGTAGACCGCGCATATAAGTTAGTAACTCAGCGAAGTCAAGTATTCATGGATTACATATTTTGTTTATTGATTGGAAGCATATCTCACAACTTATATTCTAATAAAGTTTATCGATTATAGATTATCGGCAGGAACCACAACTTTCTTCGACATCGTGAAGTAGTGCTAGTCAATTTCCAAATTTGTGAGTGGATATTTTATTTTCATAATATTTTATTGATTTTATATAGTTAAATGAATTTATTCATGTTTAAGTTTTACTTTGATATGAGACCAATTTCCCAAAATATTTTAATGAGTTAAAAATTGTAACATCTGGTGACCCTGACGACTTGTACATTACCATAGCCTGATGACTATTGTAGTTCAGAGGTATAATATTTTATATAAATCATGTTCGAGTAAGTACGTGCTCATAAAACGACGTTCGGGATATTCAGAAGATTTCTTGAAATTTCGACGCATAACTTAGCTTATGTCCCACCTTAGACATCCTTTAGTAATCGGGCCATAACGTTTTCGTACAGTCTCCAATTTTTATGAATCTTTTATCTTCGGAAAGCTTAAACCGATAGCTACAATTTCGCGTTGAATGTCTTCCCAAATTCAGATCAGAAAAGGGTCAAAAATTACAATTTCCGCAACTGCTATAGTATCTTCGAGAATAGTCTAGATTTGGAGTGATGTGGCTCAATTATGGCCACCCATGTACATGATTAAATCAGCCCCATTTGTCTATAAAAAAGGAACTATTCCCTCATCTTCATGAAGGCAAAAAACGTGTACAGTCAAAGAGGATTCTTCAAATTTTCTTCTTCATTCTTCAAGCCATTTAAGTGCAACAAAGGATGGTTTTCAAGTTTCTAGCACACAAAGTAAGCTTCCCACTTCCCTTTTTTTCTTTATTTATTAGTTTTGAACAAGGAAACTAGAGCCCAATTCACACCATTTAAACCCTAGAAATTGAGATTGTTAAATTGGCTTTAATTTGGGTTGTTAGTATGTGTTTTGGAAAGTAACATGATGATATTATTTTGGATTAAGGACTTTGTGTATGTGAATGTATTGGAGGGGGAAGTTGAGTATGTTTCTTGTGTTTTGAGATGGATGAATTGGCATATGAATATTGGTGATGGATTATGATTTTGGTGTATTGATATAAAAGTTTAGAAAGGTACCTATAAGAAGATGTTTAAGTGATGATTGTAGATTTCTTGAGTATGGAGTTGAAAAGTGCATTATAGGCCCTGGAATTGGCCACGCGTCGTGACGCCATGCACCTCGTGTCGCGACGCATCCTGTAAAATAAGCCAAAATTTGGTTCTATGATGTGCGCGTCGTGATGTACGTGGACTTGCGTCGCAACGCGAACCAAAAACCAGCTCTCTGTTTCGGCCTTCTCCAAGTCACGTCGCGACGCGCAAGTCTGTGTATCACGACACGAGACCATTTCACAGGATAAAATTTTTATCCAATTTCGTTTTAACCCAGAACATTCGAGACCACCCGAAGGGCTTCATATCATTCTTTGTACATGTCAATTACAATAAGACAATTGTAAAACATCGTATAGTGACGATAATTGTGGAATGTATCCTACGACATGAATTCTAATCGAATTGTCCTTTGGAGGGTTATCGCAGGAACTACAAAATGTTTCGGCAAAATGACGCTATGTTAGCGAAACTTCAAATCAGTAAGTGGACACTTTCTTTTATGTTGATTTTCATTATATTATTGTACATATCATACTTATTTTTAACTCTTAGGGCGTTAGCTGATTTTATTATCAGTTATATTTTATTTAGCGTATTTTGAGAATGATTTAGAAAAGAAATATTTTCAAACATGAGTTTTATGGTTTTTCTAGGCATGGCGGAAAAACCCACCTCAGTATGTAACTTGATTCAGTTTGGAATTGACGGATAGCACATGTGCATATGTAGAGACTAGGCGGACGGTGATACATAACGCTCCCAGATCCTAGTTCAGGACTAGGGATGATAGATGCCCTTAGATCCTAGTTTCAGAGCTTGGAGGGTAGCATAGATCTGCACCCTAGTTCTAGTTTAGTGGCTTGGGGGACGTCGATACGTAACACCCCAAGACCACCAGTTTCAGGGACATGAGTGGTATGCTTTGGGGGACGGCGATACGTAACGCCCCAAAGTCATGGATTTGCACTCCTGGCTCTAGTTAGGCATATGGGGGGACAGCGATACGTAACACCCCCATACATCAAATTTTTCAGAAACAGATACAGATTACATAAATAGTTTTTCAGTTACAGTTTTCAGAAAATGACATGATCCAGGCCGACAACAAAGCAAAAGACCCATTACAAGTACCAGAAGGGCCAATTACGAGGCAGGGGACCAAAAGACTTAGAGAAGCAATGACAGGATTAGTTCAGAGTTTTATGGTCGATTGCAACAAACAAATAGAGACGCATGTGGGCTTCAATAGAGAGGGCCCAAAGCCACTTCACTTGGCCCAAATCAGTTTTGAATGAAGCTTCACAGGCCTTTGAAGACTTGAAGACTTCGGTATTTTTATAATTTAGCCTTTAGGGGCATTGTTGTCTTTATGCCTTTAGGGTTTCTCTTTGTAACACTATTTAAGCTTTCTTTCCTTCATTTTAAAGGAGGAATGAAATTTATAAAACTCAAAAGCTTAAAGCTTTGGCGATGGCCGAATTCTTGTAAGGGAAGGATTCCCCTTTTCAAGTTTGAATCGACTTATCTAAGTTTGGCAAACTTAGTGGCGTCTCCATTGCTATCAAAACACTACAAGGATTCATCTTAAAGGTTCTCAAGGGCAAGTTCTTTGTGGCCTTGGAAGGGTTTTGTTCCTACAAAATTAAATTCGCGGTTCTTGGGGTTATGTCCGTTGCTTGGGTTCTCAGTGATAAATTCAACTAAAAATCTCCTTTTTGATTAAGGAACACTAAGGCAATCCCTAGCACAACTTAATTTTTTTGATAATGACTCTCTAAATCCTAATTACGCATGCAAATCCAATAAATAAACTGATTCAGAACTGATTAGAAACCAGAACCTGAAACTGACTCAAATCCCGTAACTAATATTCGGACCTGAAATCGGGACCCGATATGAGAACATACAGCTTTAAAAAACTATGCACTATTGACTAGATCTCGTCGAGTACATGCAAATCGATATATTATAGGTCTTGTAATCAAAATTCTTGTTTTAATTAAGGACTCTTGGTAGTAATCCTGGCCTAGTAGCTGAAATTCAAGACAAGTTGGGAAAAACAGATAGTAGAGTCCCAAAAAGGAGCGGGAAAAGAAAGATATAAGAAAAGTAAGAAAAGATACATAGTGACAAGAACTCACTTGGGTTGGAAACCAAGCAAACCCCCAAGCATCTTTCTCAAAACCCCAAGAACATTTAATAATGATTTTGTAGGAACAAAACCCAACCAAGATCAGCCCCTAACCACCATGAAACTCACGTCCATGATAACCACGAGCATGAAATCATATTGTATTTTGCTAGCAATGGAGACGCCACTAAGTTGCCAAGCTTAGATAAGTCAATTTGAACTTGAAAAGGGGAATCCCTCCCTCACAAGAAATTTAGCCATAGCCAAAGCTTAAAAGCTTGAAAGTTTCTCAAAATGTCGTGTATGTTATTCCAAAGAAGAAGAAAACAAATTTTAAATAGGTTACAAAGAGAAACCCTAAAGGTGTGAATGGATAAAAATGTCCCTAAAGTGAAATTACCAAAAGACCTAAAAACTACCCAAATCTTTCATTCAAGCACGTCCCCAAAAGTCTTTTCCCACCTAAAGTAGCTTAAAACAATAATTAGAAACTAATCTAACTTAAGCTAATTTGAGGTGCTTACATCAAATAGTAAATTGACGTGCTTACTCAATAAGCAAGGTTCTAAGCATAATTAACCCTAATGACCTGGTCAACTAGCTTAATTACATCATAAATAAAGTCAACATGTCTAGCACAAATGACAAAAATGCCCCCATTTGGCTGAATTCAACATAGTCCCAAAATAGGTCAAATCGGGTCAAAAGATTGCTGGTGTTGAAGCTGCTCTGCTATGCTTCAGTCTGAGCTGACCTGGGTCAAATGAAATAGCTTGGGGACCTCTCTGGTTATGCCCATATATGTCTCTGGTGTGCACTTGACTTGATTGCTGCAACTGGTCACATAGCTTTGAGCTAGTCCCGCAAAGCCCTCTCTGATCTTCTTTGATCTTTGGCGTGTGATTGGACCTGTTGGCCACTGCATGGGTTCCTCCAAGTTGTTAGCTGCATCCTGTAATGTCTCAGGTGTGGTTGGACTCATGTCATCCCTCCTTGTTGAAAAGGATTCGACCTCGAATCTGAACATGCATTAAAAATAAAATAAGTTAGAAACATTAAACATTACAGGAACGCCAAACTCACCATGAAGATCAAGTTTGTAAGTATTGTCGCTGATCCGCTCCAAGACTTGAAATGGACCATCTCCTCTTGGTTGCAACTTGGATCTGTTCCTCTTGCTTATAAAGCCACACCCAATTGCCGGGGTCAAACACAATGCGTTGGAAACCTATTATTCTCACCAACTCTGCCTTTCCCTTATCATTCATACTCCCAAGCTTAATAACAATCAAAGATAATAAATCCATAGGAGTTAAAGAATTAGAATCATAATAAATTTCATAAGGCAAGTAAAAACTAGAAGGATGAATGCATCTATTATATGCAAACTGTGGCCCCGCTATTGCGTCTGTGATATTCTTAGCTCTTTGGTGTGTGATTGGGCCTGTTGGCAATTGCAAAGGCTCTAATGTTTCTTGGGTGACTGCATTCATGTCAAATGTTGTCCCTTGGATCATGTCATTCTCCCTCTCTTGAAATGGATTCGTCCTTGAATCCGAACCCGGATCATAGATAGTTATGACAAAATCAATTGGACGATGATATTGAAATATAAAAGAATCATACTTGACCACTTGTGCCTGCGATGAAAAAGCATAAACAATAGAGAAAATGTTATGGAAAAACTTCACTACCACATCTACTTTCTTTTTACAAGCTCTCAAAACTTCATCATCACTATCTTAACCATACTTGCAAAGACCTCCTCACACACCTGCTCAACTTCACTATGTTTTTCAACCTTAAAGCACACTACCTCACAAGTGTTTACTCCCTCAATGCTCACGGTCTCACAAGCATTTTCACTCACCATGTCACCTATAACACAATTCACAACATTCAAGGCCTCACAAGTGTTTTCATTCGCTTTGCACTCAACATCACAAGTGCTTCTCACTTCATTACACACAACTTCAATAGCTTTTGGTTGTTGAGTACTCTCTTCATTCACTGCATATTTAGTTACCTTCCAAGTATTTTTCCATTTCTCATAAGATCTTCTATAATCACTCATAATATCTTGGATATCACTTTTGAAAGTATCCAAAACCTCGATCTTATCATCAATGGTTAAACTTGGACCTGCCATCTCAACACTAAACAAACAGATTAGAAATAATAAAAAGTAAAACAAATATGTAAATCCTCACAATCTCATGTGTTTACACTCGAATGATATCACTCCACTCGTGTTTGCACTCTATTGGCTTTCACCCGATACTGTGCTCACAATCACTGCCTTTTACCACTCTTAAGTTCTTCCTCAATTCAATTACAAATCAACTCAATTCCCAGAATGGTCAACCAAGGTGTAGTCCACAAGCTAGCAGAAACACAAAGAACCAATAATGTATATAGTGCAGGTGGAATAATGCGAATAAGAATAGTAATCACGAAGACTCAATCAAAGAGACTTAAGATAGAGTGAACGGAATAAGAAAAAAGATGAGTTAGCTAAATGCGCAAACAAACAAGCAAGCACTCAATGTGACACTTAGCCAATCTTGTGATAACTCACTATTGTTTTTGTCTCACTCTTTTCTTTTCTTTTTTTTTTCCTCTTTTTTTTTAACTCTTTTTTTAACTCTTTTCTTTTGTCTCTCACACTCAAAGTGTATACAAATTAAATGAAATACAATGCAAATAACAAGATTACCACATTCGGTAATTTTCAAGTTTATCCTTAGCACTTGCAATACATGTAAATACAACTCAAATGACAATGTAACTCATATAATCAATTCAGCAATGTGGTAGTGTCTACCTTTCAACTTGCAAATGAGTATAAATGATCTAGTTACAATGTAACTAACTCAATTTCCAATTCAGCCAAGTCAAATTACAAGCTAAGTAAATAGTTTTTGTAAGCAACTAGGTGATGCAGCTACTTGCCTCTTCAAGCACCTTAAAAACAAATGATTACACACAAGTTCCCATGTCAAGCTAATGATGAATTTATTGCCTCTTCACTTATAATAACAATATTTCAAGAGGTGGCAAGTGATACTTGCTTGGATACACATGAATTTAGTGCAAATTTATTGCACTCAACCTTGCTTCACTTGATTCTTCAAAATTAACAACACAAATCAGCAAGATAACAATGATACAACTCACTCCAATCACCAAATTTGGTGCATTCAGATTTGTTTCATCAATTACACATTCACATTCATCAATAATGCACTCAATCTTTCTTTCTTTTCACTCAAACTCACAAGATTGTGCTAACTTCATAAGAATGCAAACAAGTAAGCTCACGTAAATACCAAGATGAATGATGTCAATTCTGATTTTTTGCAAAGTTGATATGAATAATACCTATGGAAACAACACTAATTGCATGTATTCAACAATAACAAGACAAGATATATCAATAAATCTCACTAGGTCGAATCTGATCTGATTCTTTTTTTTTTTTTTTTTTTTTTGCTTTTTGACACTAATAACTTAATAACAATGTTAAACACGTCAGAGTAACATACAATTAACAACTAAACACTCGATTCAAGCAAAGAAAACAAAAGCCCCAATTTTGACCTAAGTAGCCCAAGATTAACTCAAAGAAATACTCATGATCAATCAAAAACACTCAATGGCAGAATGTTATTCATGCTATTTTGATCACAAATATACAAGAATCAGCAAGAAACAACAAAGAACACACAAGAACACCAATGGCCGAAACTTGAGGACAAATTCCTTAATGGTCGAAATCAACAACAACAACAAAAACAAAGATGAATACAAGATTAAACAACACAAATGATAGGAAATCAGACCTCAGAACCCTAAGCTCATGATACCACATGACAAGAACTCACTTGGGTTGGAAACCAAGCAAACCCCCAAGCATCTTTCTCAAAACCCCAAGAACATTGAATACTGATTTTGTAGGAACAAAACCCAACCAAGATCAGCCCCTAACCACCATGAAACTCACGTCCATGATAACCACAAGCATGAAATCAGATTGTATTTTGCTAGCAGTGGAGACGCCACTAAGTTGCCAAGCTTTGATAAGTCAATTTGAACTTGAAAAGGGAATCCCTCCCTCAAGAAATTTAGCCATAGCCAAAGCTTAAAAGCTTAAAGTTTCTCGAAATGTCGTGTATGTTATTCCAAAGAAGAAAACAAATTTAAATAGGTTACAAAGAGAAACCCTAAAGGTGTGAATGGACAAAAATGTCCCTAAAGTGAAATTACCAAAAGACCTAAAACTACCCAAATCTTTCATTCAAGCACGTCCCCAAAAGTCTTTTCCCACCTAAAGTAGCTTAAAACAATGATTAGAAACTAATCTAACTTAATCTAATTTGAGGTGCTTACATCAAATAGTAAATTGACGTGCTTACTCAATAAGCAAGGTTCTAAGCATAATTAACCCTAATGACCTGGTCAACTAGCTTAATTACATCATAAATAAAGTCAACATGTCTAGCAAAATGACAAAAATGCCCCCATTTGGCCGAATTCAACATAGTCCCAAAATAGGTCAAATCGGGTCAAAAGATTGCTAGTGTTGAAGCTGCTCTGCTATGCTTCAGTCTGAGCAGATCTGGGTCAAATGAGATAGCTTGGGGACCTCTCTGGTTATGCCCACATGTGTCTCTGGTGTGCACTTGACTTGATTGCTGCAACTGGTCACATAGCTCTGAGCTAGTCCCGCAAAGGCCTCTCTGATCTTCTTTGCTCTTTGGCGTGTGATTGGACATGTTGGCAACTGCATGGGTTCCTCCAAGTTATTAGCTGCATCCTGTAATGTCTTAGGTGTGGTTGGACTAATGTCATTCCCTCATTGTTGAAAAGGATTCGACCTCGAATCGAAAATGCATTAAAAATAAAATAAGTCGGAAACATTAAATATTGCAGGAACGCCAAACTACCATGAAGATCAAGCTTGTAAGTAATGTCGTTGATCCGCTCCAAGACTTGAAATGGACAATCTCCTCTTGGTTGCAACTTTGATCTGTTTCTCTTGCTTATAAAGCCACACCCAATTGCCGGGTCAAACACAATGCGTTGGAAACCTATTATTCTCACCAACTCTGCCTTTCCCTTATCATTCATACTCCCAAGCTTAATAACAATCAAAGATAATAAATCCATAGGAGTTAAAGAATTAGAATCATAATAAATTTCATAAGGCAAGTAAAAACTAGAAGGATGAATGCATCTATTATATGCAAACTCTGGCCCCGCTATTGCGTCTGTGATATTCTTAGCTCTTTGGCGTGTGATTGGGACTATTGGCAATTGCAAAGGCTCTAATGTTCCTTGGGTGACTGCATTCATGTCAAATGTTGTCCCTTGGATCATGTTATTCTCCCTCTCTTGAAATAGATTTGTCCTCGAATCCGAACCCGGATCATAGATAGTTATGACAAAATCAATTGGATGATGATATTGAAATATAAAAGAATCATACTTGACCACTTGTACCTGCGATGAAAAAGCATAAACAATAGAGAAAATGTTATAGAAAAACTTCATTACCACATCTACTTTCTTTTCACAAGCTCTCAAAACTTCATCATCACTCATGGCCACTATCTTAACCATACTTGCAAAGACCTCCTCACACATCTGCTTAACTTCACTATGTTTTTCAACCTCAAAGCACACTACCTCACAAGTGTTTACTCCCTCAATGCTCACGGTCTCACAAGCATTTTCACTCACCATGTCACCTATAACACAATTCACAACATTCAAGGCCTCACAAGTGTTTTCATTCGGTATGCACTCAACATCACAAGTGCTTCTCACTTCATTACACACAACTTCAATAGCTTTTAGTTGTTGAGTACTCTCTTCATTCACTGCATATTTAGTTACCTTCCAAGTATTTTTCCATTTCTCATAAGATCTTCTATAATCACTCATAATATCTTGGATATCAATTTTGAAAGTATCCAAAACCTCGATCTTATCATCAATGGTTAAACTTGGACCTGCCATCTCAACACTAAACAAACAGATTAGAAATAATAAAAAGTAAAACAAATATGTAAATCCTCACAATCTCATGTGTTTACACTCGAATGATATCACTCCACTCGTGTTTGCACTCTATTGGCTTTTACCCGATACTGTGCTCACAATCACTGCCTTTTACCACTCTTAAGTTCTTCCTCAATTCAATTACAAATCAACTCAATTCCCAGAATGGTCAACCAAGGTGTAGTCCACAAGCTAGCAGAAACACAAAGAACCAATAATGTATATAGTGCAGGTGGAATAATGCGAATAAGAATAGTAATCACGAAGACTCAATCAAAGAGACTTAAGATAGAGTGACGGAATAAGAAAAAAATGAGTTAGCTAAATGCGCAAACAAACAAGCAAGCACTCAATGTGACACTTAGCCAATCTTGTGATAACTCACTATTGTTTTTGTCTCACTCTTTTCTTATCTTTTCTTTTTCCTCTTTTTTTAACTCTTTTTTTAACTCTTTTCTTTTGTCTCACACACTCAAAGTGTATACAAAGCAAATGAAATACAATGCAAATAACAAGATTACCACATTCGGTAATTTTCAAGTTTATCCTTAGCACTTGCAATACATGTAAATACAACTCAAATGACAATGTAACTCATATAATCAATTCAGCAATGTGGTAATGTCTATCTTTCAACTTGCAAATGAGTATAAATGATCTAGTTACAATGTAACTAACTCAATTTCCAATTCAGCCAAGTCAAATTACAAGCTAAGTAAATAGTTTTTGTAAGCAACTAGGTGATGCAGCTACTTGCCTCTTCAAGCAGCTTAAAAAAAATGATTACACACAAGTTCCCATGTCAAGCTAATGATGAATTTATTGCCTCTTCACTTATAATAACAATATTTCAAGAGGTGGCAAGTGATACTTGCTTGGATACACATGAATTTAGTGCAAATTTGTTGCACTCAACCTTGCTTCACTTGATTCTTCAAAATTAACAACACAAATCAGCAAGATATGCCTCTTAGGCCAGTTTCTGTTCTTCTATATGATATTGTTTTTGATGTTCGGATCGTGTTAGTTCTTTACGTAAGGTGACTCCATCTTATGACAATAAATGGCTTCACCTCTCGTGGCACTTGCCCGATGACATCTTTAGTTGATCTATTGTAGCCTTTGGCTTTCTTCTAGGAGGGCTTGTCCTCTCTAGATCCTGGGGGATGCCCCTTTGCTCTTGTATAGTTTTCTTTTGTTATAATACTTACCTATCCAAAAAAAAAAAGTAAGCTCACGTAAATACCAAGATGAATGATGTCAATTCTGATTTTTTGCAAAGTTGATATGAATAATACCTATGGAAACAACACTAATTGCATGTATTCAACAATAACAAGACAAGATATATCAATAAATCTCACTAGGTCGAATCTGATCTGATTCTTTTTTTTTTTTTTTTTCTTTTTGACACTAATAACTTAATAACAATGTTAAACACGTCCTAGTAACATACAATTAACAACTAAACACTCGATTCAAGCAAAGAAAACAAAAGCCCCAATTTTGACCTAAGTAGCCAAAGATTAACTCAAAGAAATACTCATGATCAATCAAAAACACTCAATGGCAGAATGTTATTCATGCTATTTTGATCACAAATATACAAGAATCAGCAAGAAACAACAAAGAACACACAAGAACACCAATGGCCGAAACTTGAGGACAAATTCCGTAATGGCCGAAATCAACAACAATAACAAAAACAAAGATGAATACAAGATTAAACAACACAAATGATAGGAAATCAGACCTCAGAACCCTAAGCTCATGATACCAATGACAAGAACTCACTTGGGTTGGAAACCAAGCAAACCCCCAAGCATCTTTCTCAAACCCCAAGAACATTGAATACTGATTTTGTAGGAACAAAACCCAACCAAGATCAGCCCAACCTAACCACCATGAAACTCACGTCCATGATAACCACAAGCATGAAATCAGATTGTATTTTGCTAGCAGTGGAGACGCCACTAAGTTGCCAAGCTTAGATAAGTTAATTTGAACTTGAAAAGGGGAATCCCTCCCTCACAAGAAATTTAGCCATAGCCAAAGCTTAAAAGCTTGAAAGTTTCTCAAAATGTCGTGTATGTTATTCCATAGAAGAAGAAAACAAAGTTTAAATAGGTTACAAAGAGAAACCCTAAAGGTGTGAATGGACAAAAATGTCCCTAAAGTGAAATTACCAAAAGACCTAAAAACTACCCAAATCTTTCACTCAAGCACGTCCCAAAAAGTCTTTTCCCACCTAAAGTAGCTTAAAACAATGATTAGAAACTAATCTAACTTAATCTAATTTGAGGTGCTTACATCAAATAGTAAATTGACGTGCTTACTCAATAAGCAAGGTTCTAAGCATAATTAACCATAATGACCTGGTCAACTAGCTTAATTAAATCATAAATAAAGTCAACATGTCTAGCACAAATGACAAAAATGCCCCCATTTGGCCGAATTCAACATAGTCCCAAAATAGGTCAAATCGGGTCAAAAGATTGCTGGTGTTGAAGCTACTCTGCTATGCTTCAGTCTGAGCTGATCTGGGTCAAATGAAATAGTTTGGGGACCTCTCTGGTGTGCACTTGACTTGATTGCTGCAACTGCTCACATAGCCCTGAGCTAGTCCCGCAAAGGCCTCTCTGATCTTCTTTGCTCTTTGGCGTGTGATTGGACCTGTTGGCAACTGCATGGGTTCCTCCAAGTTGTTAGCTGCATCCTATAATGTCTCTGGTGTGGTTGGACTCATGTCATTCCCTTCTTGTTGAAAAGGATTCGACCTCGAATTTGAACATGCATTAAAAATAAAATAATTCAGAAACATTAAACATTGCAGGAACGCCAAACTCACCATGAAGATCAAGCTTGTAAGTATTGTCGTTGATCCGCTCCAAGACTTGAAATGGATCATCTCCTCTTGGTTGCAACTTGGATCTGTTCCTCTTGCTTATAAAGCCACACCCAATTGCCGGGGTTAAACACAATGTGTTGTAAACCTATTATTCTCACCAACTCTGCCTTTCCCTTATCATTCATACTCCCAAGCTTAATAACAATCAAAGATAATAAATCCATAGGAGTTAAAGAATTAGAATCATAATAAATTTCATAAGGCAAGTAAAAACTAGAAGGATGAATGCATCTATTATATGCAAACTCTGGCCCCACTATTGCGTCTGTGATATTCTTAGCTCTTTGGCGTGTGATTGGGACTGTTGGCAATTCAAAGGCTCTAATGTTCCTTGGGTGACTGCATTCATGTCAAATGTTGTCCCTTGGATCATGTCATTCTCCCTCTCTTGAAATGGATTCGTCCTCGAATCCGAACCCGGATCATAGATAGTTATGACAAAATCAATTGGACGATGATATTGAAATATAAAAGAATCATACTTGACCACTTGAACCTGCGATGAAAAAGCATAAACAATAGAGAAAATGTTATGGAAAAACTTCACTACAACATCTACTTTCTTTTCACAAGCTCTCAAAACTTCATCATCACTCATGGCCACTATCTTAACCATACTTGCAAAGACCTCCTCACACACCTGCCCAACTTCACTATGTTTTTCAACCTCAAAGCACACTACCTCACAAGTTTTTACTCCCTCAATGCTCACGGTCTCACAAGCATTTTCACTCACCATGTCACCTATTTCACAACATTCAAGGCCTCACATGTGTTTTCATTCGTTATGCACTCAACATCATAAGTGCTTCTCACTTCATTACACACAACTTCAATAGCTTTTAGTGTTTGTACTCTCTTCATTCACTGCATATTTAGTTACCTTCCAAGTATTTTTCCATTTCTCATAAGATCTTCTATAATCACTCATAATATCTTGGATATCAATTTTGAAGTACCAAAAACCTCGATCTTATCATCAATGGTTAAACTTGGACCTGCCATCTCAACACTAAACAAACAGATTAGAAATAATAAAAAGTAAAACAAATATGTAAATCCTCACAATCTCATGTGTTTACACTCGAATGATATCACTCCACTCGTGTTTGCACTCTATTGGCTTTTACCCGATACTGTGCTCACAATCACTGCCTTTTACCACTCTTAAGTTCTTCCTCAATTCAATTACAAATCAACTCAATTCCCAGAATGACACACGAAGGACTTAATCATAGAGAACACTAGTAGTTGAGAGAAGTTCGAAAATACCTGTTAGGAATAACTAGATGGAGACAAGTAAAGTTGGTTATAGCTAGAAATCGAAGAATGAGACTTTTTTTTTGATAAAGTAAGTATATTAACCAAAGAAATAACAAAAGCACGGGGGCATACCCCAGAGAGCTAAGGAAGAGAGGCCTTCCTAGCTACAGAATAAAAACCAAATAGGCTAAAGACAAGTAAAATCAAATAAAAAAATATCGTCGGATAGTTGCCAAGATTGTTGAAGCCATCTATTATCATATGAAAGCTTCACATTTCTTGAAAAACTAGCACGAGTCCGTACAACAAACATAATATTGGTCAAGAGAACTCTATATGGACTAGGAGACTCGTCATGTAGTCGAGCATTCCTCTCCTTCCATATGAAGTAAACTGCAGCGGCAAAGGATAATCGAACAAGTAAATGACACAAAGATCCACTACTATACTACTCCACAACTTAATAGCCTGCATCCAGTCACGAGAGCACCAATCTATACCACATTTAGCCAAAATAGACGACCAGATCTGAGAAGCAAATGAACACTTGAAGAATAGATGATCTCTATCCTCCCCCGAATGACCACGAAGCACACACATACAACAACCTGAAATGCCAAAAGCCATTAACTGATCCTGAGTATAAAGGCCTCCTTGAATCGTGAGCCAAAGCATGAAAGCATGTCTTGGAATGGCCTTTGGAAACCAAACAATTCGGTACCAACTCACCCAATTACTTCTTACCCTCAACGCATCCCAAGCACTACTGACCGAAAAAATACCTTTATGATCATCCTCCCACACCAGCACATCCTCTTTCGTATCACAAGGAACAAAATCCAAAGGCATAGAACAAGCTAATTGGAGAAGATTGGCTGACCTCACTGATGGCCAGTGCCAACAGTTACCATCAACAATAGCGGCCACCCTAGCCATCTTACCTAGTCCTGAATCATAAATGACTCTCTCTCCTAAGGTATCCACAATTGGTCCCATAGGGTGCCAATTGTCATACCATAATAAAGCCATCTCACCATTCCATATATGAAACCTCATCCTACGACGCATAAAATTACGAAGGCCTAAAATTTTACGCCAACTCCATGAACAATCACCAGGACAAGTAACTTCCCAAAAACTACGCCCTCTCAACAAGAAGAACGAACCCACGTAGACCAAGAGGATTCCTTACCCGAATTAAGAAACCATAAGTGCTTAGTAATAGCCGCCTTATTCCAATCCTCTAGCTTCTTAATCCCCAAACCCCCTTCTTTGACAGGCAAACAAACTCCATCCCAAGCCACCTTCGCCCATTTCGAAACAAGCTCACTACCCTTCCAAAGAATGACCTCAAGATAGACTCCACCTTCCTAATTACAGTCTTTGGCAATATAAACAATGAAGACCAATACACCTGGATTGAAAACATCACTGATTTAATTAGCTGTAAACGCCCCGCAAAAGAAAGAGATTTACAACTCCAATTCTTAGCTCGGCCAATATTACGCTCTACAAGGACATTACAATCAGAAGCCTGAAGTTTTGAAGAAATTAACGGAACTCCCAGGTAACGCATAGGGAGCACACCTTCCTGAAAACCCAAAAGGCTGAGCAACCAGTGCTTGTATACTGAGGAAATACCACTAGAAAAAAAGTTGGCTCTTTGTTGGATTAGGAACCAAACCAGACAACCCCATAAACTGATGAAGACAATCCATTACCATGGAAACTGAAACCTTCTCTGCTCGACAAAAAATCATGAGATCGTCAGGAAAACAGAGATGTGTAAGATGATTCTTAGAACACCGCCAATGATACCTGAAACCTTGCTTTTGAGTCATCTTGTGAAGTAAGCCCGAGAGAACTTCCATAGCCAAAACAAAAAGATATGGAGACATAGGATCCCCCTGACGTAAACCACGACCTCCTGGAAAGAAACCATTCAACCCCCATTAATAGAAATAGAAAACATAGTAGAAGTCATACATTCTCCTATCCAACCAACCATCCTCTCAGGAAACCCAATAGTTCTCAGCACTTCCAACATAAAATCCCATCGAACTGTATCATAAGCCTTCATCAAATCAATCTTAAGAGCACACCTCGGCACCCCACCACTCCTATGATAGTTCTTGACCAACTCCTGACATAATAAGATATTGTCACTAATACGTCGACCCGCCACAAAAGCAGATTGGTTGGAGCTTACCACGAAAGAAAGAACAATCTTAATCTGATCTGCAATAATCTTAGAGATATATTTATTAGATAGTGTTGCAACAAGAGATAGGCCGAAAATCCTTGACCTAAGAAGGATTAGAGATCTTCGGAATAAGAGCAATAGATGTGGCATTCACTTGTTTCAAGAGCTTCCCTGAGATAAAAAATGAGCGAATAGCATGAATAACATCATCACCTACCACACACCAGGCTTTCTTGAAGAAACTTGAGTTAAAACCATCCGGTCCAGGAGCCTTATGATCTTTTAAAGAAAACAGTGCAACCTTAATCTCTTCTTCTGAAACCTCTCGGCTAAGGACCTCTCTCTGCTCATCAGAAACAAACTGAGTAATGGTAGAGTGAAGAAGATCTTGATCAAAATCTGGCAAACTCGGCTGAGGCCCTAACAGAGTACTATAAAAGGACACAATCTCCTCTTGGCCAAGCTATGATTCTTCATAGCTTGGAAAAAAAACTTCATTTTCTGATCACCAAGATTAAGCCACTGAACTCGGGATTTCTGTCTCATGAAATTTTCCTCATCTCGACTCTTGTAGCGCACTTAGCACCCCCTCTAACTCCTTTCTAACACATGTGGTCCTCCCAGAAAGATTAGAAAAGTGATCTAAATTAAACTTCCGTAGCACCACCTTCACACTCTTCAATTTCTTGCACAACCGAAACATTGGAGTACCACAAATATCCACATCCCAAGCTTTAGCTACCACTGACACAAAATCTGGATGCTCAGCCCAAAAATCAAAAAACTTAAAAGGAATCTTCCTTGTAGGGTAACCATTATAGGAGAATGATATGAGATTCCCGAGGGTAGAAACCTAGCTACTGAACCAGAAAAAGAGCACTCCTAAGAGGTATTAGCGACCACCCGATCTAGTTTCCGCCAAATAGGAGAATCAATCTGTTTATTATGCCAAGTATACCTACAACCCAAAAATTGAACATCTGCCAAACCAGCCCGGCCCAAACACAAACCCAACTCATCTTTCCAAGAAGGCCAATCCAAACTACCACCATGATGCTTAGAATGATAGAAAATCGCTTTAAAACCCCCATTACTAACCATGGAGAGGTGTCAAGAACAAGGGATTGCCACTCGATCAAGAATTTAAGAGGTATCATTCATGAAACATAAATTATGATAAGAAGAAGAGTAATGCATATTTATGAGACTTGTGATAATTTGTTTAGTATCGAGAATTTCAGATCCCGACAGACTTCAGGATTCCATTTTGTTAAAAAGAGGATTCGATGACGAATCCTATTTAAGGGGGGAGAATTTGTAACATCTGGTGACCCTGACGACTTGTACATTACCAGAGCCTGACGACTATTATAGTTCGTAGGTATAATACTTGATATAAATTATGTTATAGTAAGTACGTTCTCATAAAACGGCGTTTGGGATATTCATAAAATTTCTTGAAATTTCGACGCAGAACTTAGCTTACGTCCCACCTTGAACATCCTTTAGTAATCATGCCGTAACATTTCCGTACAATCTCTAATTTTTATGAATTTTATATCGTCAGAAAGCTTAAACTGAGGGGTACAACTTCTGCGTTGAACGTCTTCCCAAATTTGGACAGAAAATGGGTCTAAAATTGAAATTTCCTCAACTGCTACAGTAACTTTGAGAATAGTCTAGATTTGGAGTGATGTGGCTCGATCATGGCCACCCATTTACATGATCAAATCAACCCTATTTTCTATAAAAAGGGAACTATTACCTCATCTTCATGAAGGCCAAAACGTGTATAGTCAAAGAGGATTCTTCAAATTTTCTTCTTCATTCTTCAAGCCATTTAAGTGCAACAAAAGATGGTTTTCAAGTTTCTAGCACACAAAGTAAGCTTGACATGAGTCCAACCACACCAGAGACATTACAGGATGCAGCTAACAACTTGGAAGAACCCATGCAATTGCCAACAGGGCCAATCACCCGCCAAAGAGCAAAGAAGATCAGAGAGGCCTTTGCGGGACTAGCTCAGAGCTATGTGACCAGTTGCAACAACCAAGTCAAGTGCACACCAGAGACACATATGGGCTTAACCAGAGAGGTCCCCAAGCTATTTCATTTGACCCAGATAAGCTCAGATTGAAGCATAGCAGAGCAGCTTCAGCACCAACACCCTTTTGACCCGATTTCACCCATTTTGGGACTATGTTGAATTCGGCCAAATGGGGGCATTTTTGTCATTTTTTCTCGACATTTTGACTTTATTTATGATGTAATTAGCATGGTTGACTATGCCATTAGGCTTAATTATGCTTAGATTTGTACTTAGCCGGAATCACGTCAATTTACTATAGCATGTAAGCACCTTAATTGCTTAAGTGAGATTAGCTTCTAATCTTTGTTTTAAGTTTATTTAGGTGCAAAAGGACCTTAATGGTCGTGGTTGAGGTGCTTGACTTAGGGCTTTTGGTAATTTTAGCTCTAGGGTCATTTTAGCCTTTTTACTCTTTTGTAACCCTTATTATATGACTCTTCTTTGTATTTTTGGATAACCAACGTAATATACAGAATTTTGAAAGAAAGAAAAGCTTGAGCTTTCCATGGCTATGGCCAAAACCTTGTTGAGGGAGGGATTCCCCTTTTCAAGCTCAAATTGACTTATCTAAGCTTGGCAACTTAGTGGCGTCTCCATTGCTAGCAAAATACAATATGATTTCATGCTTGTGGTTATCATGGACGTGAGTTTCATGGTGGTTAGGGGCTGATCTTGGTTGGGTTTTGTTCCTACAAAATCAGTATTCAAAGTTCTTGGGGTTTTGAGAAAGATGCTTGGGGTTTGCTTGGTTTCCAACCCAAGTGAGTTCTTGTCAAAGCTTCTCACTTCCCTTCTTTCTTCATTTATTAGTTTTGAACAAGGAAACTAGAGCCCAATTCGCACCATTTAAACCATAGAAATTGAGATTGTTAATTTATTAGTATGTGTTTTGGAAAGTAACATGACGATATTATATTGGATTGAGGACTCTGTGTATGTGAATGTATTGGAGGGGGAAGTTGAGTATGTTTCTTGTGTTTTGAGATGGTTGAATTGGCATATGAATGTTGGTGATGGATTATGATTTTGGTGAATTGATATAAAAGTTTAGAAATGTACCTATAAGAAGATGTTTAAGTGATGATTGTAGATTTCTTGAGTATGGAGTTGAAAAGTGTATTATAAAGGCCTTGGAATTGGCCTCGCGTCACGATGTATCCTGGAAAATAAGCCCAAATTCGGTTCTGTGATGTGTGCGTTGCGACGCAAACCAAAAAACAGCTCTCTGTTTCGGCCTTCTCCATGTCGCGTCGCGACACGGACCATTTCACAGGATAAATTTTTTATCCAATTTCGTTTTAACCCAGAACATTCGAGACCACCCGAAGCGCTTCGTATCATTCTTTATTTATACTTGTCAATTACCATAACACAAATGTAAAACATCGTATAGTGACGATAATTATGGAATGTATCCTACGACATGAATTCTAATCGAATTTTCCTTTGGAGGTTTATCGCAGGAACCACAAAATGTTTCGGTAAAGTGACGTTATGCTAGCGAAACTTCAAATCAGTCAGTGGACACTTTCTTTTATGTTGATTTTCATTATATTATTGTACATATCAGACCTATTTTTCTCTCTTAGGGCGTTAGCCGATTTTATTATCATTTATATTTTGTTTAGCATATTTTGAGAATGATTTAGAAAATAAATGTTTTCAAACATGAGTTTTATGGTTTTTCGAGGCATGGGGAAATAATCCACCTCAGTATGTAACTTGATTCAGTTTGGAATCGACGGATAGCACATGTGCACATGTAGAGGACTGGGGGGGACGACGATACGTAACGCCCCAGATCCTAGTTCAGGACTAGGGATGACAAATGCCCCTAGATCCTAGTTTCAGAGCTTGGAGGGTAGCATAGATCCGCACCTCTAGTTCTAGTTTAGTAGCTTGGGGGACGGCGATACGTAACGCCCCAAGAGCACCAATTTCAGGGACAAGGGTGACATGCTTTGGGGGACGGCGATAGGTAACGCCCCAAAGTCATGGATTTGCACTCCTGACTCTAGTTAGGCGTATGGGGGGACAGCGATACATAACGTCCCCCCATACATCTGATTTTTTAGAAACAGATACGGATTACAGAAATAGTTTTTCAGAAAATATTTTTAGAAAGAAAGTTTTCCGAAAACAACAGTGTTATAAGAAACATTCAAAAAAGCAGGTTTAGCAAAGTTTTCTAGAAAGAAAGAAGGAAATCGTTTTCAGCTTATGAAAGAGATTCCAGAAAAGATAAATTTTACAAAAGAGTTTTCAGAAAGATTTTCAGAGATGAGTTCAGAGTTTTCAAACCAAAAAAGAGATTTTCTATTTAAGCTATTTTCTTAACTTTGGTTTTAAAACCCAACATCATGGCAACAATATTACAGATTTCATTTTATATCATCCACTCACTTAGATTGCCCAAACGTTCTAACCCCTTCCCAGTGTTTATTTTACAGGACTCTGGAGGACGAGCTTGAGGGGACAGATACCGACGGTAGTCACTAGGGTGTTTGAGTCCACCAAATCGAGTGTAGAGTTACAGTTCAACCAGAGTCAAGTAAAGTTATTAATCATGCATTATGTATATCAGAGTCTGTTCATGTAAGAGATAAAGTGTCCATGAATAGAGTTGTAAATAGAATCATTATTGAGTACACAAGCCATAATTATCAAGTTGCATTTCATGTTTTTATTTTCGGGCAAAGGTCTCATGCGTGAGTTAATATCCCAGATAGAGTACTAATGTTGTTCATAATCAGAGGCTCAGGGGAATATGACAACCTATTCCCTGCCGGTGGCGTCCCCAGGTTGGGGATGTTACAAAAAATTTTTCGGACCAGTTGATAAATGTTATTATGCTTTTGATATTTTCAGATGAGTTCTTTTATGATTTTTCCTTATGGATTGGTGGAAAAACCCAATCTTAGTGACTTTGAAATCGACGGATATAGTAGACATGTGCACATGTAGTTTCAGGACTATGGGGACGGTATGATATGACGCCCCTAGATTCTAGTTTCCTGGCCAGGATGAGACCATTTATTAGAGCTTTTGTCTCTAGTTCAGTGACTTAGGGGCGTCGAGATGTAACGCCCCAAGGCACTAGTTAGGCGTGTGAGGAGAGGGTGATACGTAACGCCCCCATACGTCAGTACATTTCCAGATGAGATTTTCAGAATGATAGTTTTATGAAAGATTTTTAGAAAGAATTAGTTTTACGAGAGATATCAGAGTTTTATAGAAAGAAAGAAGTTTATAGAAAAGTTTTGCAGAAAGAGATTTATTTTCAGACAAAAAGAGTGTCAAGAGAAGATTAGTTTTTCTTGTAAAATGAGACCATTTCAATTTCAGGAAATAAATTTTTCATAAAGCATTTTAGTTCCTGTCTTAAACTGTCCACTCACTAGGTCGTTCAAACGATCTAACCCCTCAACTCCATAATTTTTTTTACAACTAGCTTTATCTGGTGAGCCATAGCCGAACAGAAGCCTGTGATCAAGAAATCGAGTTTACTGTAGTCACTAGAGTTATGGGTCTGTCATGCTATTTATTTTTTATTTTTTTGCATTTAGATAGAATGATTGTAAGTCTGTGTGAGTCAAGTCTAAATTTCTATAATATTGCGAATGTAAAGTATAAGTATTTATGTAATGTTAGTAAGTTTGTTCGTACGTACTAATTTGTTCGTGAAATAGTTTAATAAATGTCTGTAACAGTAACATAGTCAAAGAAATAGTCAAGAAAGTTTAGAAATGGTTAGAGGCTCAAGGTGGTGGTGATGATCCATTATCTGTCGATAACATCTTAGTACTGGGGATGTTTCAAAAGTGGTATCAGAGCATGGTATTGGGGTTAGTGACTGCAGTAGGAGGGTACTAGTGTCTTATGTGTGTGGTATATCCGGGGAACCCATACATAAAAGGCTACTCTCCAGTATCCTCGATCATTTAGTATGTATGGATTTACCTTAATATGGAATATTCTATAAAGATAGTCGAGCACATTCATAGATAATTTTCCAACTAGAAATAAGAATCAAATATTTGAATATGCGGCAAGGTGTCGAAGTACGTTCAGAGTTAGCTACACCCTTCACTGAGGAATAATGAGGTAATAAGCTGAAATTTTTTTGGAATAGGAATAGAGAAAGAACTATAGCAGCATAATAGCATCACAGACGAGTAGACCATGAGTAAACTATATAACAGCCTTAGTCTCACATAGATACAATAGTACAAGGAATATCAAAATATTAACTAGAATTCATTACATAATCTAAAGCACATATAGTGCTCCAATCCTTCAAATAGCACTCTTTTCGGGCTCACCATACAATACTAACATTCCTTCAAAGAAAGCTTCCTTTTCTGGTGGAATAAATAAGTACACCCCTCATACCTTGAATCTATTAGAAGCAATAAGTTATCTAGTCGGAGAGGTTCTAGAACACATAGTTAGGGCATTGAAATAAAAGTTAGCTGCCTTTATGATATAATTATCTTATGATGAGGTTGATAAGAATAGCATCGATGAGTTGCCTCGTAAGGATTTGGAACCTTGTCCTTTTGTAACATCCCCGATTTCAGGAATGTTATCGGCAAGTAACAGATCCCACTGTCATCTAAGCCATTGACATATGCAAAAGAAGATTCTCTTTTACCATGAAACCATGCAATCCCATAAATAATCACACACATAAAATCATAGCGCTAACCCAAATGCATAATCATAAAAATATGTACATATACTGAAAATACTCGTCATAAACACATCATCATCACATATCAGTCATACAGTAAAATGAAATCACATAAAACTACATTCTATGTGAATGTAGGTCTGATATGATGAACCTCATAACTAGTGACTGCGGCATAACTCTTGTTACAGGATTATATCTCCCAAAAGTTGGGCGTGGCTCACCAAAATATGGATCCTACAAAAGAACTGGAGAGTGGTAGGGGTGAGTCCTATGGAACTCAGTGAGTGAAACTACAAAATCAGAGAAAATTGTATTAGTATGGTTGAGTAAAATCATCTTAAGTTTAAATCACTTTCTGAACCATATGCTTGAAAACTGATTCTTTTCCTTTCAAACTTTGAGAAATTTATTTCTGAATAAAACTTTTGTTTGAAATCTCTAGAAGCTACAGAAATCTGACGCATGGGAGCGTTACGTATCGCCGTCCCCCCAAACGCCTAACTAGTGGTCTTGCAGCATTACGTATCGCTGTCCCTCAAGCCACTGAACTAGAGCCAGAAGTGTCGATCCATGCTACTACCTGGCCCTGAAACTAGGGTCTAGAGGGGGTTACGTATCACCGTCCCCTAGCCCTAAACTAAGATCTATAGGCATCAATCATCCCTAGTCCTGAACTACATGTGCACACGTTATCTATGTCCGTCAATTCCATAAGTTACATAATGAGGCGGGTTTTTCTCCCATGCCTCCAAAAATCACAAAACTATGATTATAAATCATCTTTTTTTTAAAACATTACTCAAAATATTTTTATTCGTGAAATATCTGAAATAAACTTGGCAAATGCCCTAGTTGCGGAAAAGTAAGTTTCAAGCTCATAAACATGTAAGTAAACACAACTTAAGAAAAAAGTCCACTCATAGGTTTGAAGTTTGATAAAATTCACTTCACATCGCTGAGAGAGATCGCTGCTTCTGTCGAGTATCTATATTTGATAAACTTAATTAGAATATAACTTATAAAATAGACACTTGGTGCCAAGCGTCGCGACTTCCATCCGCACGCGTCGCGTCTTCTACAAAACAGAGGCTTTGGTTTGATTTGTATCGCGACACTCGCCCATTCGTGTCGCGATGCTCAAAAATCAGAACTGAAATAGAGGCTCTGCCTTCTTACGCGTTGCGACACTGGCCTAATGGCGTCATGATGCTCGGCTTTTTCCAGGGCCAATCTTCACTTCTTTAATGATCAATCTCACCACTTCCATTCTTACACAACCAAAAGCAATTATAAACACTCAATTTATTATCATGCTAACTTCCTAACATCCCAACACCACCGAAACCTATTGTCCTTACTTAGTACTTCATCTAGGGTGACATAACTAAGAATTGGCCAAACATTAACTTCTTAACACAACCATCATCAACAATCACATTATTTTCAATCAACAACACACTACAAACATCAAACCCTCAATACTCAAAATTCCATGATTTGGGTCAAGTATTTCTCACCTTAATTCAAATGCTCTCCTCAATAATAGAGTCTCTAAGCCTTCTTTTTCCTTCTTAGGCTTAGTTTGTGGTGGATTACTCTTGGTTTTCCTTGGGAATTTGCTAAGGAAAGTGAATGATTTTCTTCCTCATTTCTCTATTCAATTTCGGTCAAGGGGGATTTTTATGTGAATTACAAATTGAGTTTTGTTTTTTAATAAATGGTGATTTAATTCTAGAGAAATCTTGAAGTTTTGCCCTTTTATAGCAAAATGAGGGACTTGGGCTCAAAATCCATAAATATTATTGGGCCTCAACTTGGATTAGCTTAATTGTTGAAAAGAAAAGCTACTCCATAACTAAATCACCCAAACTCAATATACTAACAATAGGCATCTTATTGAGTCGAGTAGAAGATTCTTGTAGAATTGTTTTTTTGTTATCATTTCCCAAGGCCCAAAATCGAGTAAGGTTTATTGGTCCCTAGGTCATCTCCAAGAACTTTCCGCTATAGTTCAGAGAAAAATTTTCTATGTCAGCCAGTCCTAATATTAGTTGAACTTAGGAAATTTGAGTCGTTATAAATTCTCCCCCCTTAAAATGATTCGTCCTCGAATCGAAATACTTAGAAGTATGAAACTTACCTCCTTTTATGAACAGTTGAGGGTACTGCTCACGCATGACTTCTTCTGACTCCCATGTGGATTCCCATCCCTTGGGTGTTGCCATACAACCTTAACTAAGGGAATCCACATGGATCATAGCTTTCTCGTTTCCATGTCCACTATAGTTACAGGTTGTTCTAAATAAGATAAATCTTGATGGACATCGACTGTCTGGGGCGCCAACACATGAGATTCATCACACATGTATTTTTGTAACATAGATACGTGGAAATTTGGGTGTATCCTATCCATACTAGGTGGAAGCGCCAATTCATAATCTCTCCCTCTAACTCTTCGAAGTATCTGGAATGGTCCGACGTATTTAGGGCTGAGCTTACCCTTTTTGCGGAATCTCATAACTCCCTTAAAATGAGATACTTTAAGGAATGCAAAATCTCCCACCTAAAATTCCAAATCCTTCCTCCGCTGATCCGCAAAACTCTTTTGGCGACTCTGAGCGGTATTCATTCTTTCTCTGATTAGCTTCATTTTCTCCACTACATCCTGTACCAAATCGGGCCCCAGCAACTGTTGCTCCCCGGCTTCAAACCATCCAACCGGGGATCTGCACTTCCTACCATACAAAGCCACGAATGGTGTCATTTGAATACTTGCCTGATAACTATTATTATAGGCAAACTCTATAAGTGGCAAATGCTGGTCCCACTATCCTTGAAATCAATAACACATGCTCGAAGCATGTCTTCTTAAGTCTGTATAGATCGCTCTGTCTGGCCATCCGTATGAGGGTGGAAAGCTATACTGAAGCATAACTAGGAACCCAGAGCTTCCTGAAATGATTGCCAAAATTTGGATGTAAATTGAGAACCTCGATCGGAGATTATTGATATAGGTACTCCATGAAATGACATTATCTCATCCAGATACAGTTTGGCATATTGAGCTGCTGAGTAGCCGTTTTTTACTCCACAAAATACGCAGATTTAGCCAATCTATCCACAATCACCCATATAGAATCTTACCCTTTTGATGTACGAGGAAGCCCAACCCTAAAATACATAGTAATCTTTTCCTATTTCCACTCCAGAATGTCTAAACTTTGAAGTTTCCTCGCTGGTCTATGGTGTTATACTTTAACCTGCTGGCAAGTGAGGTATTTAGTAACAAATTCCACTACATCCTTTTTCATACCATCCCACCAGTAGAAATTCTTAAGGTCATGATAAATCTTTGTGATCCCGGGGATGCATGGTATATGATGAAGTGTGGGAATTTTCTAACAATGAATGTTTCAACTCCTTAACTTGGGGAATGACAATCTTGTTCTACTTCCTAATGAGATTCTCACTGTCTACATGATACTCGTCTTCATTGCCTTACTGCAGCCTACTTATAATCTGTTACATTTCAGGGTCTACTTCCTGTGCAACTCTAATTTCATCTATAAGGGTGGATTGAACCTGTATCTGCGCTAATAACACTCCTTGAGCTGTTACCTGAATACTCACTCAATCCAGTATACATCTTTACATCTACTTGGCTGGACGCCACTTCTCAATCGGTAGATGAGCTAAAGTCCCCATAGACTTCTTTCTTAAGGCATCAGCTACAACGTTAGCTTTTCACGGATGATACTGAATGAAACAGTCATAATCTTTTAGTAACTCTATCCACCGTCTCTGTCTTAAATTAAGCTCCTTTTGGCTCTGGATATATTTAAGGTTTTTTTGATCGGTGAAGATTTCAAACTTTCATCATACAAATAATGATGCCATATGGTCAGAGCAAAAATTATTGTAGCCATCTCCAGATCATGAGTGGGATAATTCTATTCATAGGGCTTTAGTTATCTGGAAGCATAAGCAATTACTATTCCCCTCTGCATCAACACACATCCTAATCCCACTCTAGAAGCATCACAATACACCGTAAATCCTCCTAATCCCGGTGGTAGTGCAAGAACAGGAGCAGTGTCAATCACCGTTTGAGCTCGTGAAATGTAACTGTAGGAAACGACTTTCCTTAGCGCGGTGGAAGTTGCTTGTGGTGGAACCGGCTCTGGTATGGATCTTTAAAATTTTCTTTGCCTTCTCCCTTTGTTGTAATAGCCGAGATCAATGCTTTGGTGTCCAACGCTTGGATCAACCACTCGATCTTCCGAACCATGACTCGAAACGAACAAACTGAAGTGTGGGCTTCACTCACAAAGATTAAACTCTAAACGATTTAGAGAATCAAGATGTCACAATTAGTGTTTGGCTTTAGGAATTTCAAACACTCTCATAACACTTGTGAATGTTTGAACTCTCTCTATTTTCTCTCAAATCTTTCTCGCACCACTTGTGTGAATGAATGCAAAATGTTAACCTTAGGAAGTGAGAGAAATGGTAGAGATTATATTCTCTTACACAAGCCAACTATCCTTGTCATTAAGCATCTAATGCTTTCTTGCAATGGCCAACACAAAAATGTGAATGCCATACCAAAGCATAAGAAATGATAAGTTAAAGACAAGGAATTTGTCATTAAGCATCTAATGTTTTCTTTCAGTGGCAAACACATAAATGTGGAGGCCATACCAAAACATAAAATGCATTAGCTAATGACAAATATATTAGGTGTATACATGCCACCTAATAGACATAATTACTTAGATGACATGGTAAGCCACATGGCTTTGTCTCCAATGGTAAATAAAAATCAATATCTTAATAATGATTTATTTACATTCAATTATATTGTAGTAATTATCTCATAATCAAGACTTGATTATCTCATAATCAAAGAATTCTAGAAAACATTAAGTTAAACTAATTTAACATAGTTTTCATTTGTGACAATAAATATTATTAATCTCATTAATAATATATAAATATAAAGTGAGCATATAATTAGACAATCTTATTATATTAGGTTTGCTATAGTTAATCGAGCTAGCTCGGGGACCAAATAGACCTACGGTTCCGAGCTCCAATAATTCCGAAAAATTAATTAAACTCTTTAATCAAATATTACGAATTATTGACTCCGCGTTATTCCACTAAAAACTCGAAGTTGAAATCCCGTTACCGTAGATGGATAAATAAAACGAACAACTTCGGTGTCCATCGATATAGTCATTACATATGGATATAGCCCTTCACGAATATCTCATAAATAGAGCCGGGTCAAAATTCTGTTAAACCCTTCTAAATATTTCGTCTCTTAAGCACCATTGATTCTATAATGAATAATTAATTCATAACAATTATGAATATAAAACTTTCTATTCGTAATAGAAAAGTTAAGCGCTCAAATTGTTCAAGTCCCAAATCAACTATTAAAAAAGATATTTTTCTGCTTCTCGTAAGGAGGAGTGAATTCCATATCTATGTAAAATGTTCCCAGCTACACACCAAACCATATCCCCAAAATACGTAGTTATTGACCGGGAATGGAACACCAATCTCACCATAGTTAATCAAATGACATAGCCTATCATGCAGAAGTTCGTAGTACACTCAGGATTAAGATCGAATCCATATATGACAATCTATTAGATAAAATGAATTTCTTCGGTTAACGGATATTAAAAGAAATTCGTATTTATCTGAGTCCAGTCCTATATGATCTCATGATACAAGGTGCATTCATTCCCATGTCACTACATGAACGATCTCGGATCAAGGTCGTCATACAAGTATAGAATGGACCGTAGCTATAGATAAACCACAAACAAAGTACCCTATTTGTTTACTTTCTACGGACTATTTAGATTACTAACTTCAAACATAAACCTTCTTGTGCATCAAACATACACTAAGTCTGAAAGTACAATAGTAATCAAGGTAAACAAGACAATTGGATAATATGCGATATAAATCAAACAACTTTGATAAAATGAATAATGCATTTATTATTATTACAATAATCAATTCCGTTTTACAATACATGAAGCTTTAGGACATAAATCCCAACAGTAACATCCACGATCCGGGAGATGCTACCGGCAGGGAATAGACCGTACTATCCCCCGAGCCTCTGACTTTCTAACAATATTAAACTCATCTGACGTATAGACTTATGTACAGGACCGATGCCCAACTCATTCTTATGAATGCATAAAGCTTTTCAAACTAAATACTCAAATTCACTATACATTACAACTTTAGTAATAACACTTATAACTCTTACGTGCATATTCTTTACTAAACAAACTATATGCTACATGGCATTCTCTCACACTATCTGAACTTAACTCTGACTCAACCTGGTGGACCAAACCCTCTAGTGACTGCAATTAGTATCCCTCCTCTCGAGCTCGTCCTTCATGAACCTGCAAAACAAAACACTTGGACGGGGGTTAGATCGTTTGAACTATCTAAGTGAGTGGAGAGTTTATATAAATCAGTACTAAAATGCTTTTGAAAATACATGGTTTTAAAATCCAACTTATCTCAAATTCATCTTTTCAGAAATCTCTTTATTAACTAAAAACAACATCTTTCTTTCTGGAAAACTTTTCTGAAATCTGTTTTTCTGGAAATATCTTTTAAACTGCTTTTTTCTGAAAACTTTATTTCTAGAAAACATTTCTCTAGAACTATCTCTGAAATTTGTTTCTGAAAACTGATCTCTGTTTGTGAAAACCTGATGTATGGGGGCGTTACGTATCGATGTCCCCCAATACGCCTAACTAGAGCCAGAAGTGCAAATCCATGACTTTGGGGCGTTATCTATCGTCGTCCCCCAAAGTATGCCACTCATGTCTTTGAAACTAGTGGTATTGGGCTGTTACATAGCGCTGTCCCCCAAGCCGCTGAACTAGAACTGGGGATGCGGATCTATGCTACACTCCAAGTTCTGAATCTAGGATCTAGGGGCATCTGTCATCCCTAGTCCTGAACTAGGATCTGGGGGTATTACATATCGCTGTCCCTCTAGTCCTTTACATTTGCACATGTCATCCATCAATTCCATGTCTATATCAAGTTACATACTGAGGTGGGTTTTTCCCCATGCCTCGAAAATCACAAAATCATGCATTGAAAATATTTCTTTTCGAAATAATTTCTCAAAACTTGCTAAACAAAACATAACTGATAGTGAACTTAGCTAACACCCTAAAAGCGAAAAGTAAGTCTGATATAAACAATGACATAATGAAAGTCAATTTAAAAGAAAAGTGACCACTCACTGGTTTAGAACCTGACTGGTATTGTTTACTTTGTCGAAGGAAATTATGGTTCATACGATGATCTATAATTGATAAACTAGATTAAAAAATGGACTGAAAAACATATTACGAAATCTGGCTAAATTTATCTATTTAAATGCTTGAAATCATTTCCATGCATATCATGCGTACACCACGATGTAATGCATTTATACGGGTTGATACGAGACCCTTAAGGTGGTCTGTAACACACTAAGGTAAAACTGAGATTAACTAAAAATAATTTTGGAGAAATTCTACCCTCGCGTCGCGACACAGGACCTTGCGCATCGCAACGCGCATAATTCTAGAAATGCATGCACAAAATTTTCCAATTCGCATCGTGATGTAAGTCTTTGCACGTCGTGACGCGAACAAACCTGAAATGAATCTACAAAAATCCCCAGCGCGCGTCGCGATGCTAGCCCTTGGGTGTCGTGATGCCGGCCTGTTTTCTAGAATTCTTTACTTGCTTTCTAAAGCCCATCTTGCCCTAAAAGCACCACCAACACTTCTATATCAAAATTATTGCACAAACCAATCTATTGAACTTCAAATTCACACATTCTACATCAAATTATCATCCTCAAATAATTCTTTAATCCACTTATCATTATTTTTAACTAAACCTTTAAAACTTTCAAATTTGGGTACTTAACTCTACAATCACCTCATTTCCTTGTAAATTACCAATATGTAATCCTTCTCATGCCAACATCCCTATTCTATCATCATGCTTTCAAAATCCAACAAACCAAGTTTTGGGTCAAGTTGACCTTACCTCATTTCTCTTGATTTCTTCACATTCTTCAAGTTCCCAATGGTTGTTGATCTTCTTATTTGCTTGATATATGAATATTGGCACTTGATTCCTCTTAATTCTTACCTCTTTCTTCTCTTTCCTTTCTTCTTTCTCTCTTCTTCTTCTTCTCCTTACGTTTTTCTCTCTCCACCCCAATTTAGGGATGTTCAAATAGTCCCCTTTTTATACTAGGGACTATTTGTAATTTGATTTAATGAAGAAAAGTTTGGAAAATTTGAGAAAAGTTGAGTTTTTTCTAGATGGGTCTGCGGCACTATTCACCCAGATTTTTACCCTGCGTTTTTGACATATTTCTGGTTCGAATTTGGAAAACTTTTCAATATATAATTTGTAGTCTTGATCTCATCTTTCCGGAAATATAAAATTCATAAAAATCTGAGTTCGTATGAGAAAAGTTATTGTCAAAAAACAATGGATTATCCGAAATAGAACATCGTATAATTTTGTATCAAAATTTCGAGAAATATACCGATTGTCCTCAAGGTCATTTCATGATAGTTTATATGTCCCAACATAATTTATATTATGTGACACTCGTCCTACGATGTAAAAGTTATTGAGACTCCCGGTCATTATAAATTCTCCCCCCTTAAATAGGTTTTGTCCTCGAATCCTTTCTAATACTGAGCTTGGTACTGCAACTTCTAGGAATTTCTTGGCTTGATATACCTTATTTGGTTTACACAGTTGAAAACCTAATTCCTTGAAGTTCTCTTTAGAACCCTTCATTCTTATATAGAAACGTAGCAAGATATAACTTTATTTCTTAAGGTCTGAACTCTTGTTCCTCCTGAACTGGTATCCGGGGGTTACTTCTTTCTATTTAACACTCTATGATTATTTTTTACTTATTTCTTTCTTTCCTTTAAGGCTTAATACTTCTCTAAGACTTCTTGGATAACTATTCATTCCATATTTATCTTCACGGAAGTATATTCAACTTGTAGAATCCTAAATGATCTAGTTGCATTTATGCTAATATGGGTCTATCCATGGCTGTTCTGCATGAATTGGTTATTTTCAGCTATTATTTCTCTTACTAAATTATTACCAACTCTTAGATATCGCTTGGCTTCTGCGATTCCTTGCAGCTATCATATCCCTATTATAATTTGTACTACAGTCAATAACCTTTTGCTTTCCTTGGACCTAAGTTTACCTCAAGTTCCTCACTTCCTTTATACAGTATAACTCACTTAATGGTCTTTTTGAGTGTATCTTCAATCTCTTCTTATCCAACGCCTTCTTATGCTAAAGGGTGATTTTGTCTCTTGACGTCAGGTTTCTTCCGTTCCACCATAACTTGAAATAAAAATATACAAAGACACTCCTTATTGTTAATAGGAATACTTAATTATCTATTTCCTTATTGTTGACTTCCAATTACTCACGGGCTTCAACCACTAGGTTCTACTGTCTTCATCTTTTATATTTGTTGCTAATATAAATCTGATTATCCTTCTTTTACACTGCCTTGTTCTCTTAACCTTTTTATCCTTAAAGTTTCTTTCTTAAGTTGTTCCTATATCCACATCTGTAGTTTCTTTGGGCACCTCTATGTTGTTCCTCGCTAGATCCATTCCTTTTTATATTCTTTTCTTATTACACAACATAAGATTTTATTAGTTGTACTTAATACATTTCTTTTGTTACTGTCTGATAGAATTCTAATCTTATTTCGACATTTATAAAATATGTTATCACGTAATACTACTGATATTAACTTGTAAAGTTTATTCTTGTATTTGTGCACCATTGTCATCATCTGTTTAATATCTTTTCCATTGTAGTTTGTCTTTTTTCCTGCTCTATTCTATACCTGAACTTCTGTGGTCTATGCTTCTGTCTTTCTATCCACAGGGGTATCAACTCCTACAATTCTCTGATTATGTTTATCACTGGTTCTTTTTGCATATTGTAATTACTTGACTACTACTTTCTCTTTTAATCGTCTCATATAAACTAACTTTCTTCTAAACCTTTTACTGAACACTAATTTCTTCCTTTTTAACACGTTCTTGTACTAAATCTGAAGACTTTTATATTTCGGCCGCCCTATTTTTATTGTGTATCCATTTGTTTATGGGAATACCTTTATGTAATTACCAATGTCTATATTTGATGTTGTTGTCTGTCTAGGGTTGGGAGGGTGGGGATTGGTCCTGATGTTTTTCCGATAGTGGTAGTCTCACTACCTACCCATACAGTAGTTGTACCTGCTGCTTATCTAAAAGCCTAGAACTCTCATATTTACCTTACCTCATTTCTATTCTTCTTCTTCTTCTTATTCTTATTATTATTATTATTATGAAACATCGTATAATTTCATATCGGAATTTTGAGAAATATACCGATTGTCCTCAAGGTCATTTCATGAGTGTATATGTGTCCCAGCATAAATTATATTATGTGACACTCATCCTACGATGTAACAGTAGTTGAGACTCCCGGTCGTTACATGAAAACTCTTTTCACAAGCATCCGACCACTCAAACTTCACTTTCTTTTTAGTTAATCGTGTTAAACGAGCAGCTATTCTGGAGAAATTCTCTATGAATCTCCTATAATATCCTGCCAACCCTAAGAAGCTACGAGCCTCCATCATATTTATAGGTCGGTGCCAGTTCTGAATAGCCTTGATCTTCTGGGAATCTAGTCCGAAAGTCTGTCTTCGGGACGTCACTCTTCCTAATCTTCAACTGGCGATACCCTGATCGTAGATTGATTTTTGAAAAGTATTGTGCTACTTGTAACTGATCAAACAGGTCATCAATCCTCGGTAGTGGATATTTATTCTTGATTGTCACTTTATTCAGCTGTCGATAATCTATACAAAACCGCAGCGTTTTATTATTCTTCCTCACAAATAACACTAGAGCACCCCACGGGGACACATTGGGGCAGATAAAGCCCTTATACAACAAGTCTTTCAATTGTGCCTTCAATTCCTTAAGTTCTACAGGGGCCATCCTAGTACTACATCTATACATAATTCAATCTCCCTGTCCTGTGGTAACCTATCAAGTCATTTGGGAAAACATCAGGACACTCTTTTACCATCGGGATCTGCTCAAGGCTTATATTTTCCATTATACTATCTGTCACATAAGGCAAATAACTCATGTTTCTCCTCTGAAGTAACTTAAATGCTTGCATTGCTGATATTAAATTATGAGGTGCTACACTCTTATCCATCTAATAGACTCTAACTGATTGATCGGGAATATACAATGTAACAATCTCCTCCCGGCAATCTAATATTGCATGGTGCATAGTTAATCAATCCATCCCCAAGATGACGTCGAAGCCCAATATACCCAATACTACTAGATTGGCATGATAAATATGTCCATCAATATCCACTGGAAAACTCCTTACACCATGCGTAACCTCTATTGGATCTCCTACCGGGGTAGCTATCATGATAGGTGAATTTAAAGGCTCGGTACCTCTATCCAAATGAGTTGCAAAATATGGTGATACAAAAGAGTGTGTGGTGCCTGAATCAAACAACACTTTTAGCTTGCACATGACCAATCGATAATGTACCTATGACGAAGATGCCTACGCCTTCTGGGGTGTGAGGGTATACACCCTACCCTGAGCTCTGACGGAGGAAACCTATCCTCGATCACCCACTAGCTGTCCCCACCTCATGATGTCTAACCCCTATCAATGGATCTCTGTTCCTCTCTTCCCATACTTCTATTAGGTTGTGGCTGGGGTGTAGATGGAATGGTACTGAACGATGGCAACTGATCTACTGGTACGAGACAGTCTCTCTTTAGATGGACCATTTGTCCATACCAATAACAACCCTTACTCCAAGATTGATAGACCCCTGAATGAGTCCGTCCATAAATCAAACTGTAACGACCAAAAGTCCCAACTAGTGTTACATCCTGGGATGTGTGATTACATAATATAAATTTTTGGATGGACACATATGCACTCCTGAAATGACTTTGGGAACAATCGGTAAACATCTCGAAATTCCGATACGAAATGGTACGATGTTCCACTCCGGATAGCCTATGGTATTTGGGCTATAACTTTCTCATATGAACTCCGAATTTTATGAATTTTATATCGTCAGAAAGCTGAAATCGAGACCTACAACTTCCATGTTTAATATTTTTCTAAATTCGAACCAAAATTGGGTTGCAAGTACAAAATAAAAATTAGGATGAATAATACCCCGAGGGTGATTCTAGTAAATTCTAAAAGTTTCTATAATTTTCTACATTATTCTCTAATTTTACCAATTGCAAATAACCCCTAGTATATAAGGGGAGTACTATTAAACATTTCAAAAAAAAATTAGAAATGAGAAAGAAGAAGAAAACGTGGGGGAGAAAGGAGAAATAAGAAAAAAAAAGAAAGAAGAAGAAATAGAGGAGAGAATGAAGAAGGGGGAAAAAGGAAGAGACAAATATAATTCTCCACAAAGTAGAAGGAAGGTTGACAACCATTGAAGGCCTAGAAAGTGATGGAAATTAAAGGAAAAGAGGTAAGAAAATCATGACCTAAATTGTGATATATTAAGTTTTGATGATTTAATACTTGTAGTATGTTGTGAGCTTGAGTGTGATGATGATTGCATGATTTTTGTATTAAGACAATGATGATTATGAGAAACCCTAACTTGTTAAATTTTGTGGTATAAAACTAAGTGAAGTTTATAGAATAGATATAAGTTGATGTTGAGGGAGATGTTGTTAATGTTGTGGATATTTATTGAGGTTTAATGGAATGGTTTTTTGTAATAAATTTGATATAGAAGTATTGAGGATGCATTTGGGTAAGATGGAATTGAAAACGCAAGTGTAAAAACCTAAAAATCAGGTGCGCGTCGCGACGCCAAGGGGTCAATGTCGCGACGCTTGCTGGAAAATTAAGACAGATTCATTTTTGGAATGGCTGCGTAGCGACGCGCAAGGATTGCATCGCGACGAGCACTAGAAATTTTCATGTACTCAGTTTCTGGAATTGTGTGCGTCGCGACGTGAGATCAGAATTTCCCAAATTAGTTTTAATTCATTCCAGTTCCACCCCAGCGTGTTAGAGGCCACCCTAAGGGTCTCATATCAGTTCGTGTGTACTCAGTACATCATGATATAAGTACGATATGCCTTGAAATAATAATAAGTGCTTTAAGTAGATAAATTTAGTTTAATTCAGAATATGTTCCCAGCCAATTTTCTAATCAAAGTTATCAATTATAGGTCATCACAGGAACCAGAGTTTTCTTCAGCAAGTGAGTAATACGAACCAGATTCCAAACCTGTGAGTGGACATTTTCCTTTTAAGTTGAATTCTATTATGTTATTTTTCATATCAGACTTATTTTTACGCACTTAGGGCATTAGCCGATTTTATCACAATTATTTCATAAAAGAGTATGTTTTAAGAAATATTTTCAAAGCATGATTTTATGATATTCAAGGCATGGGGGAAAAACCCACCTCAGTATGTAACTTGATATAGACATGGAATTTACGGATGACATGTGGACATATAGAGGACTAGGGGGACGGCGATACGTAACGCCCCCAGATCCTAGTTCAGGACTAAGGATGACAGATGCCCATAGATCCTAGATTCAGAGCTTGGAGGGTAGCATAGATCCATATCCCATGTTCAAGTTTAGTGGCTTGAGGGACGGCGATATGTAACGCCCCAAGACCACTAGTTTCATGGACAGGAGTGGCATGCTTTGGGGGACGACGATATGTAACGCCGAAATGTCATGGATTTGCACTCTTGGCTCTAGTTGGGCGTATGGTGGGACGGCGATACGTAACGCCCCTATGCGTCAGGTTTTTCAGAGACAGACTTTCAATGACATTTTTTTTAGAGAAAAGGTTTTTCAGAGATGCAGTTTTCAGAAATGAAAGTTTATAAAAGAGTTTTAGAATGAAAATCTAGTATCACATAAGAGACTCAGAGTTTGCTGATAAAAGCTTTTATAAAGAGTTTTATAGAAAGAATGTGTTTTCAGACAAGAAAATTGTTTATAGAAAATATGGATTTCTAGTAACAGTTTCAGTTTTAAAACTAAAAGTTTTTATAAAAGCACCTCAGTTTTTATTTTAAACGCCCACTCACTTACATCCTACAAATGATCTAACCCCCCACTCACAATTTCTTGTTTTGCATGTGTACTAGAGGATGAGCTCGGGAGGATGATTACTGTTGGCAGTCACAAGAGGGTCTGAGTCTACCAGACTAAGTTACAGTTCAGTCAGAGTCATGTAAAGTCTTGCATCATGCACGTTAGATAGTAAAGTTTGCATTATGTAATATGTTCAAACATTCATTGTTAGAGTTGTATTGTGAAGAACCGTTGAGAACATGGCATAAGTAAAATAATTCATGTATGTTAAATTAAGTTTGGGCATTGGTCCCTTGCTTAAGTTATATTTGAGATGAGTTATTGGCATTGTATACAGACAGTGAGTCAAATGCTCAGGGGGATAGTACGGCATATTCCCTGTCGGTAACACCTCCGGATTGGAGATGTTACACGAACATAACGGGAGACCTCACCCTGACTGAGCCACCGATGGCGAAGAGACCGCACGGGAGGTGGCACTCTGAGTTGGTATGCGATTTTGACCTCCCTGAATCGGGCCTATATCTCTACATATAGTGGGTGGAGCCGACACCTACTGCTGTCTGCTTGGGCCACTCTGCTGCAGCCTAACCCTCTCCTCTGATCTCATCCTCTTCCAAGACTCATTTTTTGCTTGTCTCTCTCTAACTCGTGCCTTAAACCGCAGGGCTATTAGGGTTGGTGCTCGGAGTTCCAATTCGGATCGTATTTATGTCTGATTCATGAATACGAACAATACCATTTTCCGTAATACTACTTATATATGGTTACACCTCTTGTTTTTATATACGTATTCAATCTAATTATGATTAGATTGAAACTAAATTTGATATAGTGATATATATATATATTAGACAAAGACATCAGAATTTACAATGTAGTGCGTAGTTACAACGTAATTTGTAATTGACATTGAGAAATGTCACTATAAGTTACATCAAATAAAGTTTATGGTCAAGATTTACTAACACATGTCAGTTAGTAAAATCCACTGAGACCAGTACATGTCGTATATCTAGACTTGTTCCGATGGTTTATTATGAACCATGAGTCTTGGGAGATTTGTATAGACGTGTAGGTGATTATTTGATAAACACTGAACGACTCGCCAAAGATTTCCTAATAGATGGTACACCAACGTCAATAGGAATCTTCTCGGGTTGAGTAGTACAATGGTCCTTTTACTTGAGATATCACGGTGGATATATGAGTTATCCTCCACACTTTGATGGCAGTCACGTCACCGACCTATTTAGGTCAGACCTCCGCTTGTTCGTAGGGTGTGGACTGATGCTAATGATATCTAATGTTTATCAAGATAGAATCCGTCAATCCTGTGTACATGGCATAGGTATCCTACACGTGTTTGTGATATAGTAAATTCATGGTCGTGGTACACTACGGAAGCGAGTTCTGAACGTTATTTATAGATCGTAAATTTGTAAGTCGACTATATTATACCTTAGGGATTTGATGTTCCCTCTATATTCCCGGTATAATATGGATAGCCTGTGACAGAGTGATTATACGTATGCAATGATCTCGACTTGCATAGTTCAGTAAGATAATCTGTAGTCGTCATAATTTACGAGTGGGTAAATTATGGACACGAAATTGAATTTTGTGACGGATGTACTTGAACTTGGAGAGTCCCATAATATTAAGTGTACTCATTAAGCACTTGGGCAACACGTTATGAATAATACTGATTATTCATAATATCTTTTCGGATTAAATTAGTTAATTCGAATCGTTTAATCAGTAAACGAAAATGCACATGTAAAGGGTATTTTAGTCATTTTATATATGTGACGAATATGACAAGTGTCCAAATAATTTATTTAGATATTATATTTTTTTTGAAAGAATTTAGATATTATATATGATATAATATAATATAAATTATTTGGTGGACATTTAATAATTAATTAATTATATATATTGTATATATAACTAATACTTGTTCTAATATTTAATATATTTAATTTGATTAAATTAATATTAAATTAGGGACAAGTGTCACATTATCATGACTTATGGAAACGTTACATTTGCTTGGAAAATGACCATTTTACCCTTAAACTCAATTATTGGGTTTTGACTTTTGGCTTATTAGATAAGCTTTAAAAGTCTTTTTTTTTATCCTCCTTGGCTTACTTGAACAATTGGTTATTTTAGTCTTTTTTTTGGGAAGCTTATTCAATAAGTTTGTTTTAAAAGGACAAAAATATACTTTGTTGACGTTTTTGGCAAATTTTAAAAGGAGAAATTGTTTCTTTCTTCTTAGAAATGAAGTGGTCAAATCCCTAGCTACCCAAAAACTCTTCCAAAATGCCAAGTGAGAGAGTGAAAAGAATCAAGTTCAAGAACAAATGTTTTGAAGAATTTTGAAGATGAAAAGGTAATCTTCAATACTCTTGAACCTAGAAAATATTTTTGTTGTTGTTCTGGTGTGTCCACAAATGTTGTAGAGATTCTTCTTTGCTCTAAATTTGAGGCTTTTGTTTTTGGTTGATGGATTAAGAAGCTAGATGCATGTGTGAATATTCTTTGAACTATATTAAGGTAATTTGGGTTCAATTTATTGTTGGACAACTTAGTTGCCATTCTAGAGTGTAATGACCACTCTTATTATGCCTAGAATTATTCTAGGGTTCTTCTTTTGTGGTGACTTTGAATGGGTGTTAGATTAATTAGATTAATCTTGATAAAATTGAATTTAAGCATGAAAAATAGATTGTTTTTCTGTCCAGATCAGATCTAGAAAATCTGAAATTTTGGTGACGAAAAATATGTCATTTGGATGTGTTGGATGTGTTTTGGGAGTCAGGATAATTTCCAGAAATTATTTCAGAGTGAAAATAAGTGAAAACGGCGAAAAACCGCTTTACTGGTGATGTTTTGAGCTTACCGAGTAACGGCTGCCAAAACAGTGAATTGGTAACTGTTTAGGCAGCCCATGAATTGCCCAAATACCATTGGAACTGACCTGGACATCCGCCGTGTGGTCTCGGTTGGTCGGTTCAACTAAAATGTGTTTTATGTTATTTTACGGAAAATTATTTTTGTAAAATTTTCCTAATATTTTCATTATTAATTATGTTGTTATATGATATCGAATAATATGTTTAGGTGAAATATGAGTAAATTACAGATATATGATATCGAATAATTTAGTCGGTAACTTTAAAAGTTTTAAAATTACTATTTCGCTCGAACCGCGCTTCCGCTGCATATGTCCCCAATAAAATGGTATCAAAGCGAGTCTGATCCTACATCCATCACATATTTCATGCTTGATATATGATATATATTCCAATTTTGATATTTTCACATGCTTGTAATCTAGATGTTTCTTGATTTTTCGATTCTATGATAACGGAAAAACGTAAAGGAGATTTAATGGTTAAGTTAAATTATATTTTCCCGGGTAGAATTAAACAGTTGAGAAATTGATCTAGATTAAATATCTTCATTTGATGTAGAGTAAAACTCACTTTAGGAATATCCCCGTTAAATACTGTTTTATAGTAACTAGTATTATGAATATTTGTTTCTTGGTTCGCTTTATCAGTACGGATGCAAATGATTTCCTAATGCTGTAGCTGTATCGTGCCAAAGCTGTGCAGTTATGGCTGATGGTAGTTCATTTACGCCGGTAGAACTTATATGAGATGAGACAAATTCAAGTGAAAGTTGAAATCCTGAACGTGCCAAAGCTGTCAGGATTACATCGGTAGTTTGACTTTGTCATTGACAAGTGTAGCCTTGATACGCCTCTTGTGAATGTGTCAAAGCTGTCACAACAAGAAATGGTCAGGACCAAAATTAGGAGTCACAATTAATATGATTGACAATGAGTTGTCTACATGTGAATACACATAGGCGAGAACGTGCCAAAGCCGTGAGTCAAAATATATTCATGGGGTCCATTTCTCACTATGGAATTCAATTTAATTATTGAATTCCCATTTTCCGTTGGGGATTATGGTATTACGTAAAATAGTGGGAGGCACTGATAGGGTAAAAATCCATAACTAATGCAGTATGTAATATTAAGAAAATTACCGCTTAGGTTTTTCCTTATTTTATTATGTAGATAGAATTAAACTTTTAATCCACTGCATACATATTTTATATATATTTTCTGACTTCACTTAGCAGCGGAAGCTATTAATATAGTCATTAATATTAAATGACGTTTCTTGGCTTGGCTTAGTGACCTTTAGAGGTCACATGTCTGACACTATTTGCTAATTAATTATTTACAATTGTTGTGAATAGTTGAATGCAAGTTAGAAAGCTAAAGGAATGAGATGTGTTAGTTGTGTGTAGAGAATATCGATTCTCACAACACGACAACTATAAGTATTGAATACCAGATCTCATGTCTAGTTATTTAAAATATTATTTAATGATTGTTTTGATATTTGATATCAGAACTTGCGATTATTTGGGAGTCCCTTTGATTTCTACTAAACTCCGGGCCTCAGATTGTGTTTCTCTTGTGGATCGTATTGTCATGCGTGCTAAGAGTTGGAGTAGTAAGTTTCTCTCTTATGCGGGGCGGCTTCAGCCCATTAAGTCTGTTTTGTTCTCCATTCAAGTTTATTGGTCTTCTTTATTTATTCTTCCTAAGTCTGTTATTAGGAAGGTGGAGACGATTCTCCGTTCTTTCCTTTGGAAGGGTAGCGCGCTCACCTCTTTTGGGGCGAGAGTGGCTTGGTGTAGAGTTTGTCTACCTCTAAATGAGGGGGGGCTGGGGGATTAAGAGATTGGATACTTGGAATAGAGCGGCTATTGTTAAGCACATTTGGTTTCTTTGTTCTGGTCAGGTTTCTTCCTGGTCGAATTGGGTTCACTCTTATTTGCTGAGGGGGAGAAGTTTTTGGGAGGTGCCTTTTCCTACAGATTGCTCTTGGAGTTGGCGTAAGATTTTGGAGCTTCGTTCTTTGTCCCGGCGGCGGATGAGAGTTAGGATTGGAATGGTGAGAAGACTTTATTGTGGTTTGATTTTTGGCATCCTATGGGTCCGATTGTGGACACATTGGGTGAGTGAGTGATTTATGACTCTGGCTTGGATAGGATGGCTACAGTTGCTTCCATTATCTCTGATTCTTCTTGGCGATGGCCCCCATCTAGGTCTGCTGCCCTTGTTGATTTGGCTCGGTCCCATCTTCCGAATCCTTCTAGTCTGAGGGAGGATGAGCTGGTTTGGGAGGATGATAGGAGTGGGAGATTTTCTGTTGATAGTGCCTGGAATGCCATGCGGACAAGGGGAACCTTGTTGCATTGGTCTCGAGTTGTTTGGTTCCGGAAGGCCATTCCCCGCCATTCCTTTTTGCTTTAGATGTCTATTCATGGAGGCCTTTGTACTCAGGATAGTTTGATGAGGTTCGGTATCTCTTCTTGTTCACGTTGTATCCTCTGTGGTTGTTCAAGTGAGGACATTGATCATCTTTTCTTCCAGTGCTTCTTCTCTTCGAGGGTCTGGTCGACTGTGCTGGCTATGTGTGGGTTAGATTGGAGATGCCGGGATTGGCTTCAGACTGTTGAGTGGATGTGTCAGTTTACCGACGCCTCTTTACGTCATCTTCTTATTTAGCTGTCGTTTGCAGCGTCAGTCTACCATATTTGGAGGGAGAGGAATGCCCGCACTCATGATATGCCTCTACGGCCTGTTTCTGTTCTTCTTAGTGATATTGTTTTTGATGTTCGGAATCGTGCTAGCTTATTACGGAAGGTGAAACCATCTTATGACAATAAATGGCTTCACCTATCCTGGCACTTGCCCGATGACATCTTCTGTTGATCTTATTTTGCTTGTAGCCTTTCGGCTTTTCTTCTAGGAGGGCTTGTCCTCTCTAGTTGCTTGGGGTATGCCCCTTTGCTCTTGTATAGTTTTCTTTTGGTTATAATACTTACTTTATCCACAAAAAAAAAAAAAGAACTTACGATTATTGGATAGTTACTTGTTCTATATAAATAGTTGTTATATATTTAAATTTGACTAGTAGTGTCATTACATTAAGAAATATTTTCGGTAAGGTAAATAATTTAGAACAATTGTTTATGAAGTTTTATCACTTAAGTATTAGATGCTTATCCCACATGGTATAGGATGGTCTGATACGAGATCGCACCATATATCCTTATCCATTTAATGAATATTGTATTCACAAATGTGATTAAATCTCATTTAACAAATGATGTCATTGGACCACAAATTTATTAAACTAATACATTGGATGTATGTAGTTTAACGAATTATAATTGCCTAAGGTAGTTTTCTTTACTTTGTAACTTAGTCAATGAGTTTTCATGACTTAGTTACATGTTTCTGATGAAACGCGGATAGAATATTTTGACTGGTTCAAAGATATTTGATCTAAAGTTTTGAACTGTATCTTTAAAATTCATCGTAAGCCTTTGAATTATTCAAAGATGTTTGATATGATGAAACATATGAATTTATGGAAATTAGTTTTACGATTATTCAATGAATATGATTCTTGCTCAATATTATTCTTCTATGATTCAATCGTGATGGAATTATTTAGTGGGTGGAATCGAATCTTATATGATTTGATTTGTTTAGTATTGAGTGTTACCGAATTAGTTTCAATACTCTTGGGGATATGCTCTAGTACACTAATTCATCACTTTAATTAAGTTTCCATTAGTTTCTACAGTTACATATATGATATGTATAAGTAGAAAATTCGAATCTTGAAATTTTGAGATTTGAATCTTTCTTTTGTATAATGGTTATATAATTGAAAGTACTTGCGCCTCCAAGGTACAAGTAAAAGTTTATCATTTATTCTATTTAATAAATTATTATAATCTATTTGATAGAAAATATTTCTATGATCCAGAGTATTAAAATTATTTTATTACTTGGTGCGTAACATCAGATGTTGACGATTGTAGAAAAAACTTGATTTATTGAAGTCAAATGTGAGAGTGATGAACTATAAATGGAACTACATAATTAATAAGATGAAATGACCCTTAGACATCTTCCGTATAAGTCCAATAGGATGCCATAATCATTTACGAAGTATTTGATACTTAATGGTTCCGCTGTTTTCTTATCGAAGAAAATTATCCTGTAACTTATAGTAAGTGCGATATCTGATATCAATTCCGGAAGTTAGCATTAAACCATAGATATAAGATTGTTCAAAGCTTACTACGTTCAAGTTTTGAACTTGATTAAGTTTTCGTTATGAATCGTTCATAAAAGGTGCAAATTATTTGCGCAGCAAAAGCAAATTGAGCTTATTGAATGTTTGACCTTTATAGTATGACAATAGAAATGTTAAACTCAGCAATCTATTATAGATTATGAGAAAACTTATCTTTAGTCACACTAATTGAATAAATAAAGATCTGTTGGTTAATGTTAATATTAAACTGTACATTTTTGCTAAATAATGCAAAGTGGCATTTCTGAATGGTTTCTTCGGATAAGAGATCCATTGTGATTTCTTTGTTTGAAGAGTTCATTCTAGAATGGCCCTGGAGTTTGTATTCAACTAAGATCACAGTTTGGTATACTAGCTTATAGATCCCATTGTAGAATCATATGAGCTTTTCGGAAATATGTGTTCTCGGAGCGCCAATCCAGATCGTATTTATGTCTGATTTATGAATATAAACAATACCGTTTTCCATAATATTACTTATATATGGTTACACCTCTTGTTTTTATATATGTATTCGATCTAATTAGGATTAGATTGAAACTAAATTTGATTTAGTGATATGTATATATTAGGCAAAGACCTCAGGATTTATAACGTAGTGCGCAGTTACAACGTAGTTTATAATTGACATTGGAAAGTGTCACTACAAGTTGTATATTCTCAAATAAAGTTCCTGGTCAAGATTTACTAACACTGGTCGGTTAGTAAAATCCACTAAGACCAGTACATGTCGTATATCGATACTTGTTCTGATGGTTTATCCCAATGAACCATGAGTCTTGGGAGACTCGTATAGACGTGTATGTGATTATTTGATAAATATTGAGCGACTCACCGAATATTTCCTAATAGATGGTACACCAACGTCAATAGGAATCTTCTCGAGTCGAGTAGAATAGTGGTCCTTAGACTTGAGATATCACGGTGGATATATGAGTTATCATCCACACTTTGATGGTAGTCACGTCACTGAACTATTGACAAGAAACTCACTTGGGTTGGAAACCAAGCAAACCCCAACCATCTTTCTCAAAACCCCAAGAACTTTGAATACTGATTTTGTAGGAACAAAACCCAACCAAGATCAGCCCCTAACCACCATGAAACTCACGTCCATGATAACCACAAACATGAAATCAGATTGTATTTTGCTAGCAATGGAGACGCCACTAAGTTGCCAAGCTTAGATAAGTCAATTTGATCTTGAAAAGGGGAATCCCTCCCTCAACAAGGGTTCGGCCATAGCGATGGAAAGCTCAAGCTTTTCTCTCTTTCAAAATGTTGTATATTACGTTGTTGATGATAAAATTTACACAGGAGAGTTATATAGTTAGGGTTACAAGAGAGTAAAATGACCCTAGAGCTAAAATTAACAAAATACCTAAGTCAAGCACCTCAACCATGACCATTAAGGTCCTTTTGCACCTAAATAAACTTAAAACAAAGATTAGAAGCTAATCTCACTTAAGCTAATTGAGGTGCTTACATGCTATAGTAAATTGACGTGCTTCCGGCTAAGTACAGATCTAAGCATAATTAAGCCTAATGGCATAGTCAACCATGCTAATTACATCATAAATAAAGTCAATATGTCGAGCACAACTGACAAAAATGCCACCATTTGGCCGAATTCAACATAGTCCCAAAATAGGTCAAATCGGGTCAAAAGGGTGCTGGTGCTGAAGCTGCTCTGCTATGCTTTAGTCTTAGCTGATCTGGGTCAAATGAAATAGCTTGGGGACCTCTATGGTTATGACCATATGTGTCTCTAGTGTGCACTTGACTTGGTTGCTGCAACTGGTCACATAGCTGAGCTAGTCCCGCAAAGGCCTCTCTGATCTTCTTTGCTCTTTGGCGTGTGATTGGACCTGTTGGCAACTGCATGGGTTCCTCCAAGTTGTTAGTTGCATCCTGTAATGTCTCTTGTGTGGTTGGACTCATGTCATTCCCTCCTTGTTGAAAAGGATTCGACCTCGAATCTGAACCTGCATCAAAATGAGTTCAGTCAGAAATATTAAAAGTAACAGATACGTTGTACTTACCTTGCAAATCCAACTTATATGCATTGTCATTGATCCTTTCCAAGACTTGAAAAGGTCCATCTCCTCTCGATTGTAGCTTTGATTTACGTTGTTCTGGAAATCTCTCTTTACGCTTGTGTATCCAAACCCAATCACCAGGTTGAAAGACTACACGCTTTCTTCCCTTGTTTGCATGAGAATTGTTCTGGAAATCTCTCTTTACGCATGTGTATCCAAACCCAATCACCAGGTTGAAGGACTACACGCTTTCTTCCCTTGTTTGCATGAGAAGCGTATTGCTCGTTCTTTCGTTGAATGTGCTCTTTTACCTTCTCATGGATATGCTTCACCAAATCAGCCTTCATTTTATCCTTCAAACTCCCAAGCGTGTTATTAGTTATAGTTTTCCATTCATCACACATATGCCAAATTCCATCTTTCTGAGGCTTTATTTGGTACTTTATCCCTTTAATGTGTGGAAGCCCACTTGGGATGTCCTTTGTGAGCACTTCTCAAAACTCCTGTAAAAGAGAAGAAATATAAACTAGAAGTAAAAGGTCAGTGTTAGCATCATATACATGGTGATCCTTATAGACTACCAACAGAATAAGCTGGCTAGCCCTGTAAGCCTTTCTCACTTCACTCTCACTAATGTGGAAGCCCTTTCTAACTATCTTTTTTATTTCCCCCTCTAGGTCACTCACACTCCCTTTAAGAACACTCACAGTTTGGGCAAAAGTTTCCTCACCACTCTCAACTCTAGCCCGATTTTTCTCTTTACTATAGTAGGCTATTGGTCTCTTTGGTTTAGGCAAGTCGAGAATGAATTCACCATGAAGTGCAAGTCCTATAAATGGTAGCAAAATAAAAGAACCTCTGTTTACAGTCACATATGAAATGATAAGAAGCTCATGCAAATAAGAAACTCCTGCAAAGAATAAATACAAATAGTAGGCAAAGAAATATTAGTTAAATCCAACTCAGTCTCAAACATCTTTTCTTCACCCGCACTCTCGATTTGCTCACACCCATACTCTACTTCACTCTCCTTTGTTTCCCCCAAGGTTGGGCTTTCTCTCTCATTTTCTTCCTCACTAATTTTGGCCCCACAAATGATCTTACTCTCATTAGATCTCTTGGCCACAACTCCATCTTGTTGTTGTACACTCTCCTCCATAACAAATTCTTCAATCATCTCATTACTCATGTCATTCTCTGATGGCTCTACAAAATGAACTTTCTCAATGTTACCATGTCTCTCACTACTCGTACTCCTCTGAAAATATAACACATCATCATATGCCTGTTGTGGTGTTAAAGGAATAAGATTAATGATTTTTCCACTACACTTAACTTTATATCTATTCCTATCCATATCATATGCCACCTCGTTAAACTTGTACCAAGGCTTGCCCAATGATATATGTGTAGTACTCATAGGAACTACGTCACACAACCTCATCAACATATTTTCCCCCAACAGCAAAACTAACGACAACTCTATGACTAACCTCAACCTCGCCAAATTCACTCATCCACAAGTAAGGTCTGTCAAGAGGTATCGATGGTAATCCTAACTTTTCCACTAGTGTAGTACTAGCTAAATTGGTAGGATCTTTTTTGTTGATGATCACACTACATGCTCTAGTGTTGAAGTGGCATCTCGTATGGAAGACTAAGGGCAAACTATTTTGGAAATTTCTATCCATGGTCTCAAATTCCCTATCCATCTCAAAACAAATCAAACAGATTAGTAATAACAAGAAAGTAAAACAAATATATAAATCCTCACAATCTCAAGTGTTTACACTCGAATGATATCACTCCACTCGTGTTTGCACTTTATTGGCTTTTACCCGATACTGTGCTCACACTCACTGCCTTTTACCACTCTTGAGTTCTTCCTCAATTCAAATGCAAATCAAACTCAGTCCAAGAATACACAACCAAGTGTAGTCCTCAAGCTAGCATGAAACACAAAGAACCAATAATGTATATAGGGCAGGTGGAATAATGCGAATGAGAATAGTAATCACGAATACTCAATCAAAGAGACTTAAGCTAGAGTGCACGGAATAAGAAAAAAGATGAGTTAGCTAAATGCGCAAACAAACAAGCAAGCACTCAATGTGACACTTGGCCAATCTTTTTTTGGATAAAGTAAGTATATTAACCAAAGAAATAACAAAAGCACAGAGGCATACCCCAGAGAGCTAAGGAAGACAGGCCTTCCTAGCTACAGAACAAAAGCCAATTAGGCTAAAGACAAGCAAATCAAAAAATATCATCGGATAGTTGCCAAGATTGTTGAAGCAATCTATTATCATATGAAAGCTTCACCTTTCTTGAAAAACTAGCACGAGTCCGTACAGTAAACATAATATTGGTCAAAAGAACTCTATATGGACTATGAGACTCGTCATGTAGTCGAGCATTCCTCTCCTTCCATATGAAGTAAAATGCAGCGGCAAAGGATAATCGAACAAGTAAATGACACAAAGATCCACTAATATACTGCTCCATCCATATAATAGTCTGCATCCAGTCACGAGAGCACCAATCTATACCACATTTAGCCAAAATAGACGACCATATCTGAGAAGAAAATGAACACTTGAAGAAGAGATGATCTTTATCCTCCCCCGAATGACCACAAAGCACACACATTAAGACAACCTGAAATTCCAAAAGCCATTAACTGATCCTGAGTATAAAGGCCTCCTTGAATCGTGAGCCAAAGCATGAAAGCATGTCTTGGAATGGCCTTTGGAAACCAAACAATTCGGTACCAACTCACCCGATTACTTCTTACCCTCAACGCATCCCAAACACTCTTGACCGAAAAAATACCCTTATGATCATCCTCCCACACTAGCACATCCTCCTTCGTATCACAAGGAACAAAATCTATAGGCATAGAACAAGCCAATTGGAGAATATTGGCTGACCTCGCTGATGGCCAGCGCCAACAGTTACCATCAATAGCGGCCACCCTAGCCATCTTACCTAGTCCTGAATCATAAATGAATCTCTCTCCCAAGGTATCCACAATTGGTCCCAAAGGGTGCCAATTGTCATACCATAATAAAGCCTTCTCACCATTCCCAATATGAAACCTCATCCTACGACGCACAAAATTACGAAGGCCTAAAATTTTCCGCCAACTCCATGAACAATCACTAGGACATGTAACTTCCCAAAAACTACACCCCTCAACAAGTAAGAACGAACCCACGTAGACCAAGAGGATTCCTTACCCGAATTAAGAAACCATAAGTGCTTAGTAATAGCCGCCTTATTCCAATCCTCTAGCTTCTTAATCCCCAAACCCCCTTCTTTGACAGGCAAACAAACTCTATCCCAAGCCACCTTCGCCCCTGTCGAAACATGCTCACTACCCTTCCAAAGAAATGAGCTCAAGATAGACTCCACCTTCTTAATTACAGTCTTTGGCAATATAAACAATGAAGACAAATACACCTGGATAGAAAACAGCACTGATTTAATTAGCTGTAAATGCCCCGCAAAAGAGAGATATTTACAACTCCAATTTTTAGCTCGGCCAATAATACGCTCTACAAGGACAGTGCAATCAGAAGCCTGAAGTTTTGAAGAAATCAACGGAACTCCCAAGTAACGTATAGGGAGCACACCTTCCTGAAAACCCAAAAGGCTGAGCAACTCGTGCTTGTATACTGCGGAAACACCACTAGAAAAAAATTGGCTCTTTGCTGGATTAGGAACCAGACCAGACAACCCCATAAACTGATGAAGAAAATCCCTTACCATGGAAACTGAAACCTTCCCTGCTCGACAAAAAATCATGAGATCGTTAGCAAAATAGAGATGGGTAAGATGATTCTTAGAACACCGCCAATGATACTTGAAACCTTGCTTTTGAGTCATCTTGTGAAGTAAGCCCGAGAGAACTTCTGACAAGAACTCACTTGGGTTGGAAACCAAGCAAACCCCAAGCATCTTTCTCAAAACCCCAAGAACTTTGAATACTGATTTAGTAGGAACAAAACCCAACCAAGATCAGCCCCTAACCACCATGAAACTCACGTCCATGATAACCACAAGCATGTAATCAGATTGTATTTTGCTAGCAATGGAGACGCCACTAAGTTGCCAAGCTTAGTTATAAGTCAATTTGAACTTGAAAAGGGGAATCCCCCCCTCAACAAGGTTTTGGCCATAGCCATGGAAAACTCAAGCTTTTATTTCTTTCAAAATTCTGTATATTACGTTGGTTGTCTCCAAAATACAAAGAAGAGTCATATAATAAGGGTTACAAGAGAGTAAAAAGACTAAAACGACCCTAGAGCTAAAATTACCAAAACCCCTAAGTCAAGCACCTCAACCACGACCATTAAGGTCCTTTTGTACCTAAATAAACTTAAAACAAAGATTAGAAGCTAATCTCACTTAAGCTAATTGAGGTGCTTACATGCTATAGTAAATTGACGTGCTTCCGGCTAAGTACAGATCTAAGCATAATTAAGCCTAATGGCATAGTCAACCATGCTAATTACATCATAAATAATGTCAAAATGTCGAGCACAAATGACAAAAATGCCCCCATTTGGCTGAATTCAACATAGTCCTAAAATGGGTGAAATCGGGTCAAAAGGGTGCTGGTGCTGAAGCTGCTCTGCTATGCTTCAGTCTGTGCTGATCTAGGTCAAATGAAATAGCTTGGGGACCTCTCTGGTTATGCCCATATGTGTCTTTGGAGTGCAGTTGACTTGGTTGCTGCAACTGGTCATATAGCTCTGAGCTAGTCCCGCAAAGGCCTCTCTGATCTTCATTGCTCTTTGGCGTGTGATTGGACCCGTTGGCAACTGCATGAGTTCCTCCAAGTTGTTAGCTGCATCATGTAATGTCTCTGGTGTGGTTGGACTCATGTCAATCCCTCCTTGTTGAAAAGGATTCGACCTTGAATCTGAACATGCATCAAAATGAGTTAAGTCAGAAACATTAAAAGTAGCAGATACGTTATACTTACCTTGCAAATCCATCTTATATGCATTGTCGTTAATCCTTTCCAAGACTTGAAATGGACCATCCCATCCTAGTTGAAACTTGGATCTTTTCCTCTTGCATATAAAGCCACACCCAATTGCCGGGGTCATACACAATGCGTTGGAAACCTATTATTCTCACCAACTCTGCCTTTCCCTTATCATTCATACTCCCAAGCTTAATAACAATCAAAGATAACAAATCCATAGGAGTTAAAGAATTAGAATCATAATCAATCTCATAAGGCAAGTAAAAACTAGAAGGATGAATGCATCTATTATATGCAAACTCTGGCCCCGACCTTATCCAAAAAAAAAACTCTGGCCCCGCTATTGCGTCTGTGATCTTCTTAGCTCTTTGGCGTGTGATTGGGCCTGTTGGCAATTGCAAAGGCTCTAATGTTCCTTGGGTGACTGCATTCATGTCAAATGTTGTCCCTTGGATCATGTCATTCTCCCTCTTTTGAAATGGATTCGTCTTCGAATCCGAACCCGGATCATAGATAGTTATGACAAAATCAATTGGACGATGATATTGAAATATAAAAGAATCATACTTGACCACTTGTACCTGCGATGAAAAAGCATAAACAATAGAGAAAATATTATGGAAAAACTTCACTACCACATCTACTTTCTTTTCACCAACTCTCACAGCTTCATCATCATTCATGGCCACTATCTCAACCATACTTGCAAAGACCTCCTCACACACCTGCTCAGCTTCACTATGTTTTTCAACCTCAAAGCACACTACCTCACAAGTGTTTACTCCCTCAATGCTCACAGTCTCACAAGCATTTTCACTCACCATGTCACTTATAACATAATTCACAACATTCAAGGCCTCACAAGTGTTTTCACTCGCTATGCACTCAACATCATAAGTGATTCTCACTTCATTACGCACAACTTCAATAGCTTTTGGTTGTTGAGTACTGTTGGATAATATGACCCATAGCGTCACTATTTGCACAGATCATTGTGTTGTTGTAGCAAATTAACTATGTAATAAGGAAATTGCACTCTCATCGTTTGTGATTAGATCACCATAGATATATAAATGAAGAGAGGTCCCTATGATTAGTTCCTGGACTGAGAATGATATGAGACAGTATCAGTCCCCAAAGGTTTAATCATTAAATATCCCTAGTCGTAGTATTATCGAGACTGGACATCGATAATGCGGAATAGACTAGTATTGCACTTGTGCGCGTTGTGAGGGCACAACGGCATAGTTCTCATATATATAAGTATTGGATACTTGTGCAAGTGCGATAGGAGGTCGTGTTTCAACGATGGTACGGGAAACAGCTTCGCTCTGGATAGACCCTTCGGAATCCCATTGGTATTATGACTAGGTGTCTATGGGAGGCCGAAATCAAGGTAGGTGTGTATAGAGCTTCGCTCTGGATAGACCCTTCGGAATCCCATAGTTCTCATATATATAAGTATTATGATTAATAACGGAGATGTTTTATCCGGGATAAAATATCGTCTAGAGAGAGAGAGCGATTAATTCGGAATTAATCGATGTATTAGACGAAATTAGATTTCGACGCGGA
>SKCR01000254.1:0-77214 GCA_019454045.1 Zanthoxylum bungeanum
AGAAATTGGAGAAGAAAATGTTGTACAAGTAGTGATCGATATGCATCAAATTATGTAGCAGCAGGTATTCTTTGATAAATATATAAAGGTTGATTTATTTATTGTTGATATAGTTTACTAACATAGTGCAATAAAATATGAATTTTGTAGGGAGATTGTTGGAAGCAAAAAGACGACATTTGTATTGGTCACCATGTACTGCTAATTGTCTTGATTTGATACTTGAAGATATTGGGAAGATCCGTTTAATACATGGGACATTGAAAAAGGCCGTGTCTGTGACCGGTTATATTTATAGTCGTACGAGTGTGGTAAATTTAGGGGTAGGCATTATCGGATCGGACCGAATCTGAATCCGATCCGATCCGAAATGCCCACGATTGTTTGATTCGATCGGATCGAATCATGTTATCGAACTCGATCCGATCCGATTGGTTCGATCCGAATTCGAATCGGATCGAATCGGACCAATTCGATCCGAAATCATCCTATTTCGGATCGGATTGGTCCGATCCGATCCGAATTCGGTGGGTTTGAGTCAAAAAAATCGAGCGGATCGGATCGGATAAAATCCGATCCGATCGAATTTTTTTTTTTTTTTAATATATAACGAAATCGTTTTGCATATTAAAAAAAAAAATTCGATCGGATCGGATAAAATCCGATCCGAAATTCGTCGAACCGGACCAACAGGATTCGATCGGATTTGCAAATCGGATCGGATCCGATCCGATGCCCACCCCTAGGTAAATTTGATGAGAAACTTTACCGATAAAGAATTGCTTAGGCCTGCAGTGACCAGATTTGCTACTGCCTATATCACACTCCGATCTATTCATAGCCAACAAAATAATTTGAGAAAGATGTTCACTTCAGATGAGTGGCATAGTAGTAAATGGTCTAAGGAGGAATGAGGGAAAAGAGCAGCACAAATCGTTTTGATGCCAAACTTTTGGAAGAATATTGTGTATATCCTAAAATTAACTGGCCCTCTTGTTAGTGTACTTCGAATGGTTGATGGTGAGAAGAAGCCTCCTATGGGTTATATTTATGAGGCTATGGATAGGGCCAAAGAAACTATTGCCAAGTCTTTTAATGGGAGAGAAGAAAAATATGCTTCTGTTTTCACCATCATTGATCAAAGGTGGAATTGCCAACTTCATCGGCCTTTGCATGCAGCTGGATATTACTTGAACCCTGAATTTTTGTATTCAAATCCAAACATTGATTCAGATGAAGAAGTCGTGCAAGATTTGACAGAATTGCATTGGGAGGCTTGTACCCGATATTGATGTACAAGACAAGATTGATAATGAGTTGCCAAAATATAGAATTGCTCACGGTACGCTGGGGGGACCTATTGCAATCAGACAAAGGAACAAGAAATCACCTGGTAAATTATTTAATCACAATAATTTTTAAATTATATTATGTAAATACATTTTATTAATTTCATATTCTTTGTATTAATAGCTGAGTGGTGGACGTCGTATGGAGCTTCCACTCCAAAAGTCTTGAGTCTAACATGCAGTGCCACGGGTTGTGAAAGGAATTGGAGTGTATTTCAGCAAGTAATTTTTTAACTAATAAAATTTTAGTCAATTGTAAATAAAATATTATTTATGTAAACTTATAATTATTTCTTTCTTTCTTTGATAGCTTCATAACAAAAGGAGAAATAGGCTTGCTCAATAACGTTTGAATGATTTGGTTTTTGTGAAATATAACCGAGTATTGAGACGGTGTTATGATATGCGAGATACCCTTAATCCAATCTTATTGGACGATATTGATGATTGCAATGAATGGTTGACTGGGAGATTAGATGGTGATTCTGATATGGATGAAGATTTGGTTTTTGATAATGAACCTGTGACATGGGGTCAAGTTGCTACAGCTGCTGGAGTATATGAGCCAACCCATCATACTAGATCAAAAACGGGTGGAAAACCAAGTACTTCTAAAGCAGCAGCTCACTTGAGGTTAATCAATGAAAATAATGACTTAGAAGATACAGATGAAGAGGAGATAGATCGTGAAGATTTAAGCAATGGAGAAGAAGATGATGCATTACTCATGGATGATGATGATTTTTCTTTTGATTAGATGATTTTTAATGCTTGTTTTTCATTTTCATGAACTTGAACTATGAATATTTTGTTAAGAATATGATGATGGTGTTTCTTTTGACTAAATGCTTTAGAATTATCCTTTTTTTCTTGAATTTGAAGTTTTTTCATTATGCATATTGTCAAGTATTATGAATATGACGAGTATATTTAATATAAAAGTATACTATATATGAAAAAAATTACTATCTATTTATTTTTATTTTTACATTTACAAGTAAATGATGCATATATTACAAATTTAAAATTATTATTAATAGATGTGCGCCTCATGTCTGTGAGGCGTGCGCCTCGCGCCTCGCTTTTCTGGCTCTGATCGCCTCTCGCCTCTAACAACCTTGGCTAGGTCTCGAGTCTGCAAACCCCACGAAGGCCTTATAGCCTTCCTCGTGCTATGCTTCTACGGATCCAAAAAAGGGACTGCCAGTGCCATGGGGACATTATCCCTCCCCATGCTAGGCAAATCCCGATGCTACAAAGCCATAGGGGAAATATCCCTCCTCATGCTATGCAAACCCGAGGCTATTGTATTACCTCAAATTGTCTTCATTCCCTACGTGTTATGGTTACCTTGGGGCACCAAACGCCACGCCCACCTTCCCGCCAAGCGTGCTATGGATACCCGAGGGGCCAAACGTCATGCAGGCCTTCAATGTCTTCGGTCTTCGAAGGTGTAAAACATCAAGTACTGAAGTTCCAGCCCGGGGTGTTTGATAATACATTGGGGCTGGTGTTTCACGGGGTGCGCGCTTTCCCACATCGTTGTGCACCTTTTGTCTATGTCGATCATGGGTATTTCCAAGAAATACCAAGCAAATCTTTTCGTTTAAATAAATAACAAGCGTGTAAAAATGCGAGCAATTTATAAAGAACGGAAAAATTTTACTTGCACTTCAAGGATTTACGACCCATCTTACAACTCTTTGAGGGTCATTTCAAAAGAGGCTCTATCAACAGCGCTCCCGCTACACCTCCACGTTCCATGGCTTCCTGAGCCGGTTGCCATCCAGCTGCTCCAAGTGATAGGCACTCGATATGATGACCTCTGCTACCAGCGCTGCCTCGCCCTCATGGCATTGTGGTCTATCCATTCCTGACTAGGTCTTCAACTTGCTCCTGCAAATCTCTGCAACCCTCAGTGGCATGTCCCCTTGTATTGTGATGGGAGCAATACGCTCTATTGTCCCTCTTCTCGTGATTCCCTTCCACTCTGACTACTCTCTTCCCGCTGGCGATTTCTTCCCTCTTTTGGCTAGGGCCTGCGTGCGTCTGCTCTCCTGATTTCTTCTCCAATTTCTCAATCTTTTCCATCATAGTCTTAATAAAGGCTTGGGTTGCCTCTTGTTCCTTTCGAGCATTCTCACTTTCCAATCGCAAGCTCTCTTCCATCCTTTCCATCCACTCTGCCGTTAAAGTCTCCAAAGCTCTATGATTTCCGTCTCCTGCCATCGCCTTAGTGTGTTTGCTGTTTTTCGTACTTTCCTCACAGACGGCGCCAATTGTTGATGGTTATTTTTCGTTCGAAGGCCAATATGGAAAATTAATCCCTCGAATAAACCTCCATCGGCAGTGAATTTGTTTGGTTAGTGAGGAACCAAATGCAAACTCATCAAGCAAATAGATAAATCACAGAGGCAAGGATTTGCATGGTTCGGCAGAGAGCGGCTTCAACGTCCACGGGAGAAAAGGAGTGTGTTTTATTACTGCTCGGAGTCAAAACCGACCCGAGCTACAAGTGGGATAATGAACTTACAAAGAGTTTACAACACCTCGGGTCTTATACTAGCCTGTTACAATTCTCTCAATAGTCAAACAACCGACCAATTTTCTCTCTCTATCACTAGATTTTTGGCTCTTGGTTTCTCTCTAAGTGTTGAGATGCAAATTTTGCTCACCCCTTTTCCAGAGTTGTGGATACCATTCCAAAGAATCTCCCTTCATATAGGCTTCCAAAATCCACTATTCCACCGCCTATGACATCAGCTCATGTCACTATGTCATCGTTGCAGTAACAACTCCCCTCAACTATCCACAATTCGGCCAATCAAATTAGCATTTTTCCCTGTCACTGCACCGGCATATGGCGGCTATGCTCTGCCACTTCCATGCCACTGCACCGGCCTATGGCAGCTGGCAGGGGCTACTTTCACGATGAACCACTGCTTTCTCATAGCATCATTAGCCCTCTAAAAGGGTATCTTTTCACTTTATGACATACGTCGTTTGAATCAAGTGCAGATTGGCCTGTGATCCCATCTTCATTCCTCAAGTCAGCATACCGAGGTGGATAATATTGGTCAAAACTCTCTCTGACCTCTTCAACTAGGTCGGGTTGCTAAGCATGGACCCCCTCAGGTCGGTTTCCACAAATACTCAAATGAACCCAAATCCAACACTTCTTCTTTAGATCGGGTCGGCGAACCAACCTGCTTCATCATCAACACATTCAGCCCTTGCATGAACCCCTCTGTATAATGGAGTCGGGTCATTCTGTCAAATTCCATCTGTCTCTCCGAGCCCTTAGTTCCCTATTATCCATTTTTAGCTAAGTAGACTGTCAATGGCCCTACTCAACATTTGAATCTTCCTCGGATAAAAAAACACCATCAAAAGTAACTGAATGAGCAATTTTTTATTCCTATTTGTCACTTGAAATACATCACAAGCTTTTTAACAGATCTATCTACTCTTGTATAACAGTTAATAAACTAATTCAAATCAAATTAAAATTCAAAGCTAAATTAATTTTGAAAAAAAAAATACTAACCAATTAGCGAAGAATTCAACGACAGCGTAAGTAGCCGGGGTGTCTCTGAGAACAGCATCGAAATTAGTAGCGTTCAATTCAACGGCTTTATCAACCTCTAATTTATTCTCGTTATCGCCTAAGGATCGAAGGATCGCACGCGATCCAACGGAAGACGACGCCGTTTCTGAGCTCAGTAGTAAACAAAGCAGCAGATTCAGAATCAGTACTACTAAAAGTCTTCGAGACATGGAATGAGGCGCTTGTTGTTGTTATTTGTGATTAATTAATCGACTCGTCGCATCCTCAAAAACAGCAAAAGCGTTTCCGCTGTTTTTATAAATGAAATTTTTACGTTAAATGAAATGTTATGCGGTTGGTGAGAGTCGGGTAACGTAGGCTTAACTCCGTCGGAAGGGGTCCGTTCCCATTTAGCGGGCCCTCCTGTTTTTGGATTTATCCACAAGTATATTGTCATTTTACTCCTCTGTTGGAAATAACACCAGGTCAAAAACACACTAAAGGCAACGTAAAAATAACGAAACATATGTCCTTTTTGGTAATCTCGCTCGAGACGGGGGGTAATTAGAAGGTTGGCGGGGTGCATTCAGTACCACTCGATCAAATTCAATTTATATTCCCCCAACAAACAGAAAACAGTTCGAATATTAGAATTTAGGGTTCTTTCAGACCTCTTTCGATACCGAATTTTTAAAAAGCTTTAAATCAAGCAAGCAAATCCGAATAATCAAACTCGCAAAAGATTCGAATTTCAAGCCGTTTCAAAGGTATCAGAATTATACTCCTAATTTTCTTTATTGTTTCAGTCATTTTACTCCCGTTTTGTACATTTCAGTTTTGTTGAATTTTTGCTTTCTAGGCTCGAATGATTTGAATTTGAACACCTTCGATTCAATTGAGTCTGCAATTAGTTTATTCGTTAACGTGAATGTGTAATTAAGTTATTTTTGTGATAATTCTTGATACTAAATTAGCCTAATATGATAGCTTTACCTGTTTTTGAATTTAGGTGTACAAAGCAGCTATTGCTTGTTGCCGCTAGAAAGCAATTTACAATACATAGTGTAAGATCTAATTGTCTGGTTAATCGAGTTAATGATACTTGCTAGTATCGCGGAGTGTCTATGAAATTGCATGAACTGGAACGAGGAAAGTGTGATATTATACATGGTTTCAGCAAATTTGAACAATTGCTTGAAACGTTTGATTTTTGGTATTTCAATTATTTCTTTGCGATCTTGAAAGTTAGCTAGGATGTAAAGTTTACTTATTTTGTTTGTGGTAAGTGGTAGCCTTATAGTTTCTGATGTGTATATATGATGCTGATGACTCCATGTTTCAATCTAGAAAATTGCAAAAGTGACCTGGATTTATGTTTGTGAATGTTGGTTTTGTTCATTTAACAGGATCTTCTGAAAGATATTTGTCCACTTTGCGCAATTCAAATAAACATATTGGATCGATCATTCAGCAGCATGAAGTTCTTAGAATACACTCCTCTAGACCGGTAATTTTTTTCTTTTAGTTTTGATAAATTGACTTCCTTCTGCTTGATCCTTAGGTTTTTATTATTGGTACTCTATCACTATATAAATCATTCCTTGGATAATTTGAATTAAACTGTACTGTGACCTTATTTTTCCAGCATAAATGATTTCTTGGATCATTTGAATCTGGGAGAACGTACCATCAAAGGATGCTTTGAAGCGTACTCTTGTAAGTGGAATTTGATCTGAAAATGTGTTTGGCTTTATTGAAGATAGACTTAGTTTCTTTCTTGTTTCTTATAGGCAAACATACTGGAACTGATAAAAGACTGTCTCTCATCTTGGAGCATGAGGTAACTAAGAGAGTAACTATGCATGCGTTTTAAAATAAATGTTAGTTGCTTTTCTGTTCTATTGCTCCACTATTTTCTCCCATTACTTTTTTTTTTTGCACAGCTATAACTTCAGCCAGTTTAGTTGTTATAGTGAGAGTATGAGAACCCAATAATAGCCCTCCCTCTAGAGGGAGCCATGAATATGTTCTTTTGCTCATTGCTTCAGTTTGAAAACTATGTGGAGCGTATATCGCACAAGTATCTTAAAAAATGAAAAGAAGATATTGCATAATATAATTCTTTGTTTTAAATGTTTATGTTTTAATACTTTGTAGATTCCCTTTTTTCATATTTTGTTTCTGGACTGTTCCTTTTCACGTCAGATCCTCGATTATCTTGGGAAATCATCAGATACCGACTCCTCCTCACCAGCTGAATTGTTATTGAGCAGATCTAGGTGATGCATGTTATCAATATAGGTTTATGAGTGGATTGTCTGTATGAATATTAACTGATTTCTCTTTATGCTCATTCCAGCCGAAAGGCATTGATATACCTGGTTCTTACACTCTATCATATGTATCCGGACTATGACTTCAGGTATCTACATATGTTAACATAGCAAAACTATTTTGATTCGATTTATTTATTTATTTATTTTTCACATGGAGCTTAAAAGGAGGATTATGGGTAATGCCACTGTCAGCTTATTGGGCGACATGGCAACCCACTATATAATCCTCTTTTAATTGCAGTGGGAGTGTTGTCAAAAGGTTTGACAGACAGTTTGTAAAACTGTTGCTCTAGGAGCTGAGAGTTCAAGTCTCTCCATTTCCCAAATCTGATTCCGGCCTTTTGTCTGGTTGGATTTCGTCAGGTTCTGCTCGTATTAGTATTATGATTATACTCACGTTAGCATTATGAATTGCATCTGCTTATGTACTAATATGTGTGGGTTATATTGTTATTTCCTTATACTGTACAATTCTTTGCGTTTTTGTGGTTTCTAGTGCTGTGAAAGCACACCAATTCTTCACAGAGGGAAGCTGGATCAATTTTAAGCAGATCTTTGAGACCTACATGTTTGAAGCTTCAAAGGTATTAATATAATTAGGCTTTTGGTTGTCTGAACCTGTTGATTGGAAGGACTAAGAGGTGGATGCATGTGGGAGAAAAAAATTCATCTCCTTGCATGATATGAATTACATTTGCTGCAGCTGTACTCTTTGTCCCACAATGCTTCCTCTCTGTTTCATCCCCTTTTTATATGTAAAGGTCTCACAATTTAATAGAGAATGTGGCTGAGTAGTAATTTTATCTGTTCTGTGTATGAGTAGTGTTTGACTGAAGATGAAGAATCTATACATTGAGGCGTTTTGTCTGCTATCTATCTAAATGGAATGATATTTGGTACTATTTGCTGATAATTATATCAGTTGGAAAAAAGAAACTACTCTTTTCATACTGGGCCATCATATATGATTCTGTTATGGTTGTGGTGGGGCATGATTTGCTGTCAAACTATTCAGTTGTAATGCCCTAATAAACAGTTTTCGTTTTATGATACACACCTCTTTGAGCTTTCCATTATGGTTTCTTCCTTTATACAATTCTGTAGGAATGGAGTGAGACATATGGAGGCAGTTCCCTGCTGGAAACATTTTACAAGGCTTTGGATGAGGTGAGTTTTACTTCTAGAAATTGAATGAAAGTTGATCCCAGAGATGTTTTTCTGATATCTAGTGTTTCTCAGGTTGTGAAGTTACCTGAGTGTGAAATTTACAGTTACAATCCGGACTCTGATTCAGACCCATTTCTTGAGAAAGGGGCAATGTAAGTTTTTTGCATTATTGTTAAACATCACATAAAGTTATCTGCTTTTTTATAACTTCGTGTCCTCTTTTTTTATCAGATGGTCCTTCAATTTCCTCTTCTATAACCGAAAACTAAAGCGTGTCGTGAGTTTCCAGTTTTCTTGCTTAAGGTGGGGAGAATGTTTTATCTCCTTGAATATTATTACAGCATTTACAAAAACTGACATGAATAATTATTGGTCTCATAATTGATTCGTCTCTCCAGTAATTTGGTGGCTGAGGGATTTCTGGACAATGACTCAACTTACGAGGACGATGGAGAAATATTTGATGACATGGACATGTGAATACTAACAAAACTCATGCTGTTAGGACGATGTTTATATGTCACGACTCTTGACTTCCACGTGTAAGTTATATATATATATATATAGTACTTGTAGTAAGGTGTAGGATTAGCTTCTGTGCTCTCCTGTGCATATGCTAGTAGTCCTAGTTAGTAATGATGCTGTCTATAATAAGAATGTTATAAGTCTCTGTGTGTATCTTGTACACAACCTTAGGCACAAACAAAATGAATGATCACTGATTTTGCATGTCATTGATCCAATGATGGATGTGGATGCCATTGTGTCAACTTGTGATATGATGTCATTGGGTGAGTTTGAGAGAGGTGCTTGATTAATACTTTTGAATTTATTATTAAGAGATTTTAAATTCTTTTAATTTGAAAATACTTACTTTCAATATGATTTTGAATAATACTCACAAGACACACTCAAAGTACAATTTATTGGATGTCAACAATTTGATTTTTATTTATTTTAATTTAAAAGTTATCTTATCAAAATAAATTTATACTTTGGGTGTGTACTTGAGTGTATTGTTTATAATTGTTTTATGATTTCAAGCACTCTCCCAAACAAGTTCTAAGTTCTGATTCAGTCTATCAAATTCTAAAAAACTATTTTGACTTTGAATATTTACATTAGATTGACTTTAATAAAAATTAGATCTTGATGTCCGGATTTAAATTTTTTTTTAAAAAAAAAAAAAAAAAAATCTATCTTTTACTAATACATGTGTATGTGTATGTGTAATTAACTAGTTATATACCTTTGCACTTAATTAGATTGAATTCTATAAGACATTAATTAAATTATCTTTCAACATTTTAAACAAATCATAATTTTCTTATCTATTTGGACTCTACTACAGACTACAGTTACTTGGCCGCATGATTGAAGATCCCTTTAAATTATTGTTATTAATTTCTAATCCACCAACTTTATCTGCCTAACTACATAACTAAAAAGTACCTTGTAATTGGTACACTTGTTCATTTGTCCCATGACAAATAACTTAAAAGTACAAATCTATACAATTGATTATGTTACATGTGTACTTCAATCACTTCCCAACCCTTTAATCTAATATTGAAAATGTGACTACATGGCTTTTTGAATAGACTAGATTAATTAAATGACATGTGGACTAATTGTATTTGTACTGTCTATTGAGCATAGATACATACATTTCTTTCTTTGTTCTTTTCTTTTGAATCATTTAGGAGAAAAACCAAAAGTACTCTCAAAACTTATTTTAATAGATTTTAGATTATTCAAATTTCTCTCTTTTTCAATTGAGTGCCTATTAATCTCACTGCACAAAGACCTTATTTCTACATATATAAAATTCAATTTAATTTCTTTAATCACACCTCACTCATCTCTTTGGTTTGATCAAGACTAACACTAATGCTATAAGAATTTTCCTAACATGCATATTGTGATTTGATTTGGATGAGATGATAAAAATTGTGTTTAGGTCAAAATATAAATTTTTTTTTTAAGTGTTTAATTAATGATGGAAAAAAAATTGTAATTACTGATCATAATTTCTTTTAAAAACTAAATTTTACAAAATCTAAAATTTTTAATTTTTATCAACCACTAAAAATATTAGAAAAACATATTATAATATTTTTTATAAAATAAAACCAAATTATATAACGTCATTTATGAACCATCATTTATTTATCACAACATCAAATAATATTTCCTATATTTTAGGCTAAGGATAAAGACATAGAACAATTCGACCTCTTTTAATAATGTTGTTTTGTTACCAAATCACAAAGTCTTATTCTGAGTGAGATTCATTTACTTAACAATTTCCCTTGTAATGCCACCTATACTTTAATATTGTAACATGTTGACTATTCTGTGTGAATTTGATTTTTTTTATTACATAAGTACGGCTTACTAAGCAACTCAAATGACTTGTTTATATTATCGAATTTTCCAGAACAGAGAGTGTCTTATCTTCAAGGAATTGGTCACAACAAGTTGAGATTTGTTAATTACAATCTCTTTTTAATTGTGAATTTGAAATAATCATATAGTTTTTGAATCAGAATGGAAATCATCTCGAATTTCATACCAAAGCGGTTTAAGATCCCAAATTTTGATTAAGATTCGGGATTTTTTAGATAAAAATGAGGATTCATGATTAAAAGATCATCTTAAATCAAGTCCCAACTTTTTATTCAGGGAGAAAATTCCTTACAAATCATATATCTAATGATACAATATCTCATATTCCGATCAAGATTCAAGATTTTATGTCATTTCTAATATTTTCGTCTCTTTTTTTTGCCTTATTGTTTTTATGAGGAATAAAATTGAGTAGATTAATCCAATTAAAATAAATCCGACCGAAATAAGATAACGAAATGGACCTGAACTTGAATGGTCTATCCATGACTAAAATGAAATTTACGTGAAATTAAATGGAGGTCTAACTGACTAATATGATATTATCTTTGAATTTAAGTTTGACGGCAGACTTTTTACGAGATATATATATATACACAAAATTAAAGATGATTGATAAGGAGACATGCATTTATCAAACGCCACTTACGTCTAAACACATGCAATCTTTAGTTAATTTGTTGATTTATGGATGACCCTACTCTACATCTATAAAAATAAAATAACCTCATAGCCCTAAATCCTCTCAAAGTTTGTCACATCTGCAAATAGGTGTGGCCCTGAAACAGTTCATATATACAGTCCAGTTGGGATCCTTAAATTTGAACTAAAATTATGGACCCCAAATTTAAGAAAAATTAATATATATTATAATAAAAAAAAAACAAATTCGTCTAACATCCCAAAACTCAGGAGGGCTGCCCTGCCCTGCCTTGCCTGCAAAGTAGGTTAATGTTTGTTTTTTTTTTCCATGCGAAAGAGAGTTTTAGCAATCAGACTGTGGACAAGTGTTGGTGGGTTGCTTTTGTGAAAATGGAGAATCGAAGACATATATGCTTTAGGCTTTTATTAACATTTGTCATTTGTGCATGGTAACCAGTCCTCTTGAGGCTATTCCCTTTTTTTTATTTTGTTTTTTAATAAAAATAATAAAAAAAGGACTGACAGAAACCTTGCTTGCTAGCTACATAAATACCCAACAACGTAACTTGTTAAAAAGCTAATTGTATGTATGAATATCATATATATTTCTGCAGGATATTGTTGTTAATATATATATATATAGTGGAGCAAGTTCATCAAATTAATTTGCTTGCAACATGGCTTCCTCTTTAGCAGCTGGTTTCTGTAGCTTTTGTTCATGTGCTGTAAAGCAAACTAAGAAGAAACTCAAGTTTCCCCAAGTGAGATCATCTCAAAGCTTCAGAGATGAAGGTATATGTATATATATCCTTTATATACAAGAAGAATAAGAAGAAGAATAATAATATATATGCGTTAATTAGGGCTTTTATGTTTCTTTCTCAACACACACACAGATATATTCTTTTTGGAGACTAGTTTTTGTTTTGCGGATCAACCCGAAAGTTAATTATGAGAATAACTCTCATAGGTTAATAGAACTAGCTATGTCCAAATGCGATGAGAACAAAACCCGATCTAAAGTTAATAGAATCATATTCAAAGGATATGAGAATAAGACTCATATGGTAATATATAGAATCAGACATTGAATAATTATAGGAATTGTTTATTCATTTACACCACTAATTAGAAAAAATCGAATAGGGATGTCTTGAAACATATATATTTTCTCAATGATTTAATATGGCAAGTTGTTTTGATTTTTGATATATGTGTAGGGAAGAGAGCAGATATAGTGGAAGCAAATATGAGTACATTAAGAAAGAGAATAGAGGAAATGAAGAAGAAAGAGAATAATAATAATAACAAGCAGTACTGTACTTGCAGACTTGAAAATGGGTGGAATTATAAACGTGGTTATGATGATGATCATAATCATAAGAGAGCTCATGATATATTATTGTATGGATCAATACAGATGATTAGTTTTGTTGGTGGTGCCATTGGCTTGGTTTTTCTCACTGGCTCTCTTTGCATCCTCCTCTTCTCATTTCTACTTAATTTGACTAACTTAAGTTAATCAACTTCTTTTTTAGCTTATTGAACTTAATGTTTTGTATTTCTTAGTGATATAATGTTCAAGATTCTTTAATATTTTTCTCTCGTTCTATATGATCTCATCTTTTTAGTCTATTTCATATTAAATCTGAAATAAATGATCATCATATAATGTGTTAATAAGATGTAACATCTTAGAGTTTAAATCTGAATGAGTTAACAACAATAAATGATTAATAAAATAAATGAGCATGTATTGACTTACTAAACCGAAACCGAAAATGAAAAGTAATTTCGATCGATACATCTAGTTATTATGAAAAAAAAAGTAATTTAATAAATCCTGACTAAGAATGTAATGTGAATAAGTTAATACATGCTAAAAATAAGATTGAATTAATACAAAATTATTGAGAAAAATTGGATTTAATTATCAATTAATCCTAAAAATAAGATTGTTGTATCATATTTTATGATACAACTTTTTAATGCACCTATGTGTGTAAAGGATTGCATTTTGACATCATTCTTTGAAATTTTTCAAAACAAATAAGCTAGCTTGACCTCCAAATGTCCAAGCCCAAAACATTGGGGGGGTACAAAACCTACAACAATTGGAGCAACCCTAAATGCATCCCTTATATTTCTCAATACACCAATTTTCAAAGAAGCATTTAATAACTTTCTTCTTCATAGTTTGAACAACTTGTAAAAATTGTTAGAATTAATATGGAAAATTTATACCAAAAACAAAAGAGCTAGAATTACATAAACAACTTTTGACCTAATGAAAAATTATACAACAAAGGGAAATTAAATAGCAAACTAATCAATTAATTAATCTATTGTCATAACATGCAAACATTTCAAATTAATTTGTTGTATATATTATAATCACATAATTAGAGTGATTAAGAACAAGCTCCCCAAAACACTACCAACAAATTTCTAGAAAAAGCATCACCTAGAACTGACCGGCTCTTCCTTTATAGTCTCCAACAATGGCTTCCTTGACCTACAAGAAACTACCCTATACTTAAACTCCGGCACCGGAAAAAAACCCTTATCAACATCATCTTCACCACCACCACCGTCCAATCTTTCCTCCTTCTCACTGGCGGCGGCGCCAGATTCCGATGAGACACTCACAACTTTGGCGCCGGATATTCTCTTAGCAGCAGAGTTTGCAGACAAGAAAAGTGAAGCCATGTCAGCTGCAGTGACCATAGAATTAACCCTTTTCATCGGAAACATGACGTAAACGTGGCCAAACTCGAGCTCCTCGTCGGCAGTCAGAGGGGAGAATCTCTTACCGATGTGGAGAGACTTGGCGTTGGTTAAGAAGAAGTTGGGGCAGTCGAGCATCAGCTCTGCGGCTCTGACAAGTTCTCCCCGGAACTGCCTTATCTCGCCGCCGGGAAGAATGACTCTGGCCGCCGCTTTGGGGCTCTTCATTATCGTCAACGGAGTTGGTAACGTACACGATACGTAATTGCCCATGTTGAAAATTAATATTAAGAATCTGAAGTCTGAACACCAAATGGGTAGTTACGTTCCTCTAAATCAATTTGTTGTAATGGGAAAATTCTTCAAGGAATGCTGGGGATGTTAGGGTTTTTATATATGAATGTAAAACGGGGGGTCAAAGTCAAATTGTAGGCATAATATTTTTGACGAGTTTTTTTTTTTAACTAATAATAATAATATAATAAATGAATGATCGTGGAAGTTCTGCGGAATATGAAAATGAATATAACAGGGGGATCTCTAATATTGCTAAAATTATAAATAAGAACATAGTTTACGTTTTATTTTCATACGGGTCCCTGTGTTTGGTTTTATAATTATTTATTTGCTACTATAATGAACTTTATCTAATTATCGGTTATCCGCTCCGAAATTAAACTCCTCAAATACGAACGTTCTTTAAAAGGATAAAAAAAAAAAAAAAAAAAGCTCAAATACACTAAAATGTTAAAAAACACACATTTTTTATGTGTTTTTTTAATCTTTTAGAGAGGGTTTGTATTTTATAAAATGCAGTTGTTAATTTTAACTAATTTTAAGAGAATTTTCAGAATTTGCTTGCCTTATAATATGTAGAGCAAAAAATTGTTATTTAATTTTAAGAGTACTGTTAAGATTTAATTAGTTTACATATAGAATATAAATTTTTAGCTAATTTTAAGAGCTTATTATTAAGATTTGATTAAGGGTGGCAACGGGCCGGGCCCGGGCTTTGAAAAGCCCGGCCCAAGCCCGACCAAAAAAAATTTGGCCCGGGCCAAATCCGGCCCGATTTTTTCCAAAAAAAAAAATACAATTGACGAAAGAGAAACAGAAAGTGAAAGAATGTGAGAGAACGATTCAAGAAGTGATGAAAGAGAAAGGGAATTATTGAATTAGGTTAGGGCTGAGGCAGGCAGTGACAGTGAGGGCGTGAGCAGAGGCTGAGTGAATTTTGTTTTTTTGTGAATTTTGTTTTAAAATTTAAGCCTGGGCCAGACCGGGCCCGGGTTTAAATCGCTGAGCCCGACTTAAGCCCGAGCCCGAGCCAGGCTTTGGTCTCTAGGGCCCGGCTCGGGATTTTGATATTTCGGGCAGGGCTCGGGTTTTTCTGACACCCTTAGATTTGATTGCTTTAATATGGATTATTATTAATTAAGCTAGTCTCTAAATTTATAATTTTTCTCTTTCATTTAAAAGGAAAGAATGATGTTCAAACGTTATGTCCCTATATTAGAATCTTGATTTATAATCTACTGTTATAAATATTTTGTTGGAAAAATGCTTATTTATAAGCATTTTGAGGCTCAATTTTAAGCATGGTCCACTTCGTGTTAGTGGTTGTTATTGAATGATTCGGATACTCCTCCGTGAGTACTTCGAAATGGTATATTCATATGCTTAAAATGGTGCTTGGGTGAATGAGAAATTGTTGCTCAAAGTTCACAATTTTCAAGCATTTTGTAATTCCATAACAGCTAATTTAATTAGCTTGGTGGTTACAAAGTTTAATCTCCATTAGTGCTAATTTAATTAGCTTAGTGGTTACAACAATGTGTAACATCTCCCATTATGAAATTTAATTGGCTAGTTAATTTCTATTAATTGAGATGTGTTTTCTTTTCCTATATAAACAACATCAGTTCTTGTTTTCAACATCAGAGAATGAAAATAGAAAATAGAGAAAGACATAGCACACACACGAAAGATCATTTTCTTTGTTTTGTTAAAAGGAGAGTTCAAACACTTTGTGGTTCGTTGGATACGAGTCTGGTGGTGCCCTTTCTCGTACGTTTCCGTTGTACCCTGGGAAACAATCGTCTCACGTTCTACTGCACCTACGGTAGGGGACGAATTTGTTTTAAGGATATTGTTGTTTTACAACAAGCCTCGGGAAAGTTCTGATTTGCCTCAGCTTCAGCTTCTGCCTCTGCCTGACTCAGCATCTGCCAACAGCCTCTGCCTCAGCATCAGCATCTGCCAACAGCCTCTGCCTCAGCTTCAGCTTCAGCTTCAGCCTCAGCTTCATCTTCTGCCTCTGCCTGCCAACAGCCTCTGCCTCAGCTTCAGCTTCAGCCTCAGCTTCATCTTCTGCCTCTGCCTGCCATCAGCATCTGCCAACAGCCTCTGCCTCAGCTTCAGCTTCAGCTTCTGCCTCTGCCTGACTCAGCATCTGCCAACAGCCTCTACCTCAGCATCAGCATCTGCCATCAGCCTCTGCTGTCAGCCTCTGCCTTCAGCCTCAGCCTCTGCCATCAGCCTCTGCTGTCAGCCTCTGCCATCAGCCTCTGCTGTCAGCCTCTGCCATCAGCCTCTGCTGTCAGCCTCAGCCTCTGCCATCAACCTCTGCTGTCAGCCTCTGCCTCTACCATCAGCCTCTGCCATCAGCCTCTGCTGTCAGCCTCTGCCTCTGCCATCAGCCTCTGCTGTCAGCCTCTGCTGTCAGCCTCTGCCATCAGCCTCTGCTGTCAGCCTCTGCCATCAGCCTCTGCTGTCAGCCTCTGCCCTTCAGCCTCTGCCTCCGCTCTCAGGGTCTGCCTCTGCCCTTCAGCCTCTGCCTCCGCTCTCAGGGTCTGCCTCTGCCCTCAGCCTCCGCTCTCAGCCTCTACCGTCAGGGTCTACTCTCAGGGTCCGCCGTTAGGGTCTGTTTGAGGATAATAATTATAATTGTAATTTTGTCATATTCGGATTTCCCAATTACCGTGTAATAATTGTAATAATTGTTATCTACATATTTATCTCACGCTTTAGAGCTACAATCGTCCAATAACAATACCAAACACACCCTTATTTAACTTTATTTTTAAATCTAATAGGATATTTTTTTTTTTTGTTTTGGGATCATTACACTCATTTTAACTTTAATGTTTAGGATTTAAACAGATAACGACTTATTTTTATTTTAAAAACACGAATGATCAATTGACGTGTCTCCAAAATAAAAATTTATTTTAGAATTCGTTTAAAGTCCGTTAAAAAAATAAATCAATAATCCAATGCTGATAAGAATAGTTATGTATAGAAAACTATTTAAGTCGTTTATTTTATTAGCAGACTTTCAGAGGATGTCATAAAATTTGACTGTACTGTATTGACTTGTATAGAAGAAAAACTGTAAACTATGCCCTTTAATGGGATTGTACCAAACTATAGGGACCAATAAAATTTTAATTATTAAAAGAAGAAGACGGCGACGCGCACGCGCACGCGCTAGGCTTTTACATAGAAAAGTGAAGGAAGGTGTTACGCACACGCCATTCACAAATATGTTTTTAAGTTCTGGCTTTTGTTTGCTATAAATGCGTGTGGGTCCCACAAAACCAAATTAAACCAATTGCCCAATTTGACATGTGTTAATTTCACGGACGACTCGCTGTCTTGCTGGCAGATTGCAACTGTGAGTTGGCGTTTTTTTTTTTTTGATCGTGTATTGGAGTAATTATTCAGTACATGTTAATAAATTAATAAATAATATATATGATTTAATATTTATTTTTTAGTTATTTTTTTAATATTTTAATATGTATAATAAATGATTATTGCACGGATGACGTGATATTTCCATTGTATTATAGATTTTCACTTATACCGGAGGAAGTTAATATTTATTATATGAAAATTACTCAAAATTTGACGAAAATATAACGGCATCTCTGTAATCCAGTGTACATCAAATATTATTTTTATTTGTAATTTATTACATCAAATATTAATTACACTAAAAAAAAATCCTTAAAACATTTTACCCTTAATTAACATAATAATAATAATAATAATATAAAATATTTATTATTTAAAATTAATTAATTAAAATATTACATTTATTAAAGAGTTAAGCAAACATTACATTAATTTATTTATAATTACTATAAAAGTATATATTATTGAATGAGAATTAATTAACCGAATTCACATATTCATCCCACAAATGAGTTGGTTTTCAGAGTTAATGCTCAGAAAAAATATGTTCAAAACATAATAAAAAATAATAATAATAATAATAATTTTATTTGCATGAACATTGAAAAAATCGGATCCGTATTTTCTAGTACATTAATAATATAAAAATAGATATTAAGAAGAAAGATCTCTATGAATCATAATTTTGTTAATTACAATCTTTCTCGTCTTATCTCCTCACCTCCAACGGCACGTATGAGCGTGAAAATAATTATGAAAAACACTATAATTTTTCTGAATGATTGTGTACTCAAGAGACAAGTCTTTATTATTGTTTTCTCAAAACCAAAACAAACAAACAAAAAATTTATTTTCCTCCTACACGTTTTCACCAAGTTTTTTTGCTGTCATGAATGGCTTTTTATGATTACCAAAAATCATATTCCCTCGATGACTTTTATTTTTCTTTATATCCGAAAAACAAAACCATTTTATCTTTATCCCTTACAAGATAAAATCATTTGATATTTATCTTTTAATTTATGAAATAGTTTTAATATTTTATATTTCAAATTCTTTTATCATAATTTCAACTTTTGAAATTAAGATAAATTTCAATAAAATATTATCTTATTAATGTTTTTTAATCAAATTAATCAAATATTAATTTACTAATTATCAAAAAATGATTTTTATATTTTCAACATTTGAAAATATTATCTCATATAATAAAATTTTAATTAATCAAATTAATTAAATATTAATTTATAACATTTTCATAAATTGATAAATAGATACATTATCCATTGATAAATATATTATGATAACTTTTGTCATAATTTCCAAATAAGAGTTATATGGAATAATTAGAGTGTAAAATAATTCACAATTATTTTTCTTCGCAATTATTATCATTCGAACAATTATAGAAGATGATGAGGGGACCGATAAACCTATAACCTTTTATTAATCAAACGAAATTATTAATTATAGAGTCACTCCACTAAATACCCAGAATTGCTATCTCAGAATTATAAAATAAATTACTCAAAATATTTGTCCATTGATATAGTCATTACTTATGCAATGATCCTCCATAAAATATTCGTAAAGGAGTTAGGTATAAAATTTGTTAACCTCTCCAATTACATCTTTATATTTGACTTCCATTATTTTTCAAGTGAACAATTAATTCATAACTTTTATGAATTTACGCACTAATAGTCCAGGTTATGAACTAACAAAAAAGTGAATCTTATGAACATATTTCATTGTATCGTGTTAATATTCTCAGCTATTCTTTCAACTCATTCTCAAAATATCATACCGAGTAAATTAAAGAATAAATTAAAATGATATAGGAGTTTGCTAAATACAATGAATTAAGATCATCACATATATGACCATCATTATGATAAAATTGATGTTCATTATTTAACGAAAATTATTAGAACTTTTCATTATCATCTGGCCATGTCCAATATAATCTTATTATATAAAAAATATTCATTTTTATGTCTCTACATATTACAACCTGGATAGAACTACACAATTCATAATGGAATGAACTATATTTATAACTTTCGAAGTTGAAGATTCTCGACTTCACATCATAGTCATTGATAAATTTTAATTATTACTCTTATATATATAAATTTAAAGTTACAAAAATAATCACGGAATTTTTATGAATTTTATAAAGCAAATCAAAATGCATACATGAAATAAAATTGAATCGAAAATTTATCAATCAATCATGTTTTGAACACATTTATTTGTCGGATATAAAAATCTCAACAAGTTCAATTAGTGCATTACTGAGTGCAATATGAGCATCTTTATCCTTGATTTGTTTATGTCTCGCTGGGAACTTTTGAAATCAGATATTTGCATCCATTACCCTCTCAACTTCTAGAGTTTGCGTTTCCATATGATTCGTAATTGGTGCATTGATATTCCGCCCATCTTCGATTATCATGTTGTGCACTTCTCAGAAAAATAATCTATGAACAAATTAAGATCTAACACTTTCCCGATCTCGAAAGATTGTTCTATGACCATGAATTTAGCCTTTGTGGGTAACTTGATTATTTCCTTGATTGAGATATTGAGCAATACAGAGGTTATTATTTGCATGTATTTTAATATCCGCATCTTCTTCTACATCAATAGCTTCAAGATCATCTATAAGTTCTTCTTTATCATCATTATTTGAATATGATGAAGATTGTGAATCTCTTATATTGAAATCCATTTTTGAGTAAATGCTAATTAGTAGATTTTTTTAGCAATCTTGGTTGTTTGATTTACAATTAAATAGTGACTATGTTTATAACGAAAATAATTGATATTGATTATTTTCTACCTATTAATTTAATGGTTAAGATTGCATAATCTCCCAACTACTAAATTAAGAGTTCAGATTGATTCTTTGTTACACAAGTTCTTACAAAATGAACAATCAAGAATTTTGAAAAAAAGCTCCCAACAAGTTGGAGGATTATATTACAAAAAAAAAAAAAAAAATTAAAATAATTTTTACTTTATTAATATAAATAATAATTAATCTTAACAAATATATATTTAATAAATTCATTAACTAATAAATGAGATATATTGAAACATATTATATTAAATAGGGTATAATTGTGATTAAATAAAGATGTAATTGTATATAACTTAAATGATATAAGGTCATATTATAATTTGGAAGGGGAGCAAAAAATAATAACTTAGCGTCATTTTTGGCGATGCTACAAGTGCATTTTGACGCCTGTTTGGAGAACCAACCTAGAGCCATTTAAACTCTAATTAAATTAAAGATTTTAAAGTGTATTAATTTTTATTATGATAATTTTATTATAACTTCTGGTAAAAATTGATGCATATCAAGTGAATACACATCGAATAATTTCATGTAAAAATAATATGCTTTAAAAGTGTTCAAGTTTGATTAATTTCGCCAAAATTCGAATTTTAAAATGATAATTTCCTTTATTATATTATGGTGGCACCCCCCTTGTTGGTTCCTTATTTGATTGTTTGTTTTATGATCATTAAGATTGTAAATGGTAATCATGGGAAATTATCATTCATTTATCCGAAAAAATGTTAAAATTACAAAAAAAAAAAAAAAAAAATTATTGAAAACTAACTGTTGACGGCTGATTTCGGTCTCAGGGGCAATATGAGAATATTACTCCCGAGACAATCCTCCATCAATAGTGAATTTGTTTGGTTATGGGGGACCAAAAGCAAACTTAGCAAAAGACAGATAAATACGCCAATTGACAAGGAGATTTAACGTGGTTCGGCGGATCTTGGTCCGACCTACGTCCACGGGCACAAAAAAGATGATACTTTTATTACTCAAACACGCTTCTCAGCTCTGCTTCTTGTTTTTTACAAGTCTGGTGGTAATGATTCTGATGATGATTCTTAATCCTCTTCACTTGTCCCTCCTTCCTTATGCACACTCTACCATTCTATTTATAATAGTGTAGAAATCAGATTCCTTCTCCTACAAGAATTTCCTAGTTGAAACTATTCCTTTTTCCCATAAGGATTCATAGTCAAAACTATTTCATTTTCCCATAAGGATTCCTAATCAAAACTACATTACTTTCTTTATCCTACTAGGACTCTGTCTCACCAGTTTTCCCTATGAAAATAGGATAACTTGTCGTCTTATCCGCAAGAATAGGGTGTCATCTTCTGGAGCATATCTCGCTATCTGGTCGGTCTTCATGAGGTCGGTCATGATGGTACTTTGAACTGAGAATGCTGCCGCCGATCTGATAATGCCCGGTCATCGAACTGAAGTGGTCGGTCACCTACCATTAAGTGCTCGACCCTCACTTATGTGGTCGGTCACGATGGTCCTTTTTAATGATTTTGACCAAGGAGGGAATTTACCCTTTTACCCCTGTCGTGTTGCTTAAATATCATAGTGCCTAAAAAACACCATCAACATCTATCCCCTAGTTCTCGGTAACAACGAGTTTGTGAGTTGATGCCGGGAACTATAAAAAAAAGATGGTGTGTGTCGATGAATCCGTCGGTGGTTACTCCAGGAACCGCAGAGAAAAATGCCTTGGCTGCAAATCTGGTCCTTCCTTCCATCTTCATGAGCTCAGTTAACGAGGATCCCGATATCTACCTGTGGAAAAAATGCTCTGCCCTTATGCTGATGACGATCGACTCGGTGGGATGTAACCCGACCCCGAGCTGAGAATAACATTTGGCTCTGGGGGAATGTCACCTCCTCAGACCAATAGAGGGCCGACCATGGGGGAGATGCTCTGATCCCATGTCGATGATAAGTCTCTCGGTGGGACGTATCCTGACCCCGAGCTGAAAGAAAGATTTGGCTCTGGGGGAATGTTACATCCCCAGTCCAAAGAAGCCGACTCGGTGGGACGTAACCCGACCCCGAGCTGAAAGAAAGACTTGGCTCTGGGGGAATGTTACATCCCCAGTCCAAAGAAGCCGACTCGGTGGGACGTAACCCGACCCCGAGCTGAAAGAAAGAATTGGCTCTGGGAGAGTGTTACATCCCCAATCCAGAGAAGCCGACTCGGTGGGACGTAACCCGACCCCGAGCTGAAAGGAAGACTTGGCCCTGGGGGAATGTTACATCCTCAGTCCAAAGAAGCCGACTCGGTGGGACGTAACTCGACCCCGAGCTAAAAGAAAGACTTGGCTCTGGGGGAATGTTACATCCCCAGTCCAAAGAAGCCGACTCGGTGGGACGTAACCCGACCCCGAGCTAAAAGAAAGACTTGGCTCTGGGGGAATGTTACATCCCCAGTCCAAAGAAGCCGACTCGGTGGGACGTAACCCGACCCCGAGCTGAAAGAAAGACTTGGCTCTGGGGGAATGTTACATCCCCAGTCCAAAGAAGCCGACTCGGTGGGACGTAACCCGACCCCGAGCTGAAAGAAAGACTTGGCACTAGAGGAATGTTACATCCCCAATCCAAAGAAGCCGACTCGGTGGGACGTAACCCGACCCCGAGCTGAAAGAAAGAATTGGCTCTGGGAGAGTGTTACATCCCCAGTCCAGAGAAGCCGACTCGGTGGGACGTAACCCGACCCCGAGCTGAAAGAAGACTTGGCTCTGGGGGAATGTTACACCCCCAGTCCAAAGAAGTCGACTCGGTGGGACGTAACCCGACCCCGAGCTGAAAGAAAGAATTGGCTCTGGGAGAGTGTTACATCCCCAGTCCAGAGAAGCCAACTGGGTGGGACTTAACCCGACCTTGAGCTGAAAGAAAGACTTGGTTCTGGGGGAATGTTACATCCCCAGTCCAAAGAAGCCGACTCGGTGGGACGTAACCCGACCCCGAGCTGAAAGAAAGAATTGGCTCTGGGAGAGTGTTACATCCCCAATCCAGAGAAGCTGAGTCGGTGGGACGTAACCCGACCCCGAGCTAGGAGCTGAAAGGAAGACTTGGCCCTGGGGGAATGTTACTCCTCAGTCCAAAGAAGCCGACTCGGTGGGACGTAACTCGACCCCGAGCTAAAAGAAAGACTTGGCTCTGGGGGAATGTTACATCCCCAGTCCAAAGAAGCCGACTCGGTGGGACGTAACCCGACCCCGAGCTAAAAGAAAGACTTGGCTCTGGGGGAATGTTACATCCCCAGTCCAAAGAAGCCGACTCGGTGGGACGTAACCCGACCCCGAGCTGAAAGAAAGACTTGGCTCTGGGGGAATGTTACATCCCCAGTCCAAAGAAGCCGACTCGGTGGGACGTAACCCGACCCCGAGCTGAAAGAAAGACTTGGCACTGGGGGAATGTTACATCCCCAATCCAAAGAAGCCGACTCGGTGGGACGTAACCCGACCCCGAGCTGAAAGAAAGAATTGGCTCTGGGAGAGTGTTACATCCCCAGTCCAGAGAAGCCGACTCGGTGGGACGTAACCCGACCCCGAGCTGAAAGAAAGACTTGGCTCTGGGGGAATGTTACACCCCCAGTCCAAAGAAGTCGACTCGGTGGGACGTAACCGACCCCGAGCTGGAAGAAAGAATTGGCTCTGGGAGAGTGTTACATCCCCAATCCAGAGAAGCCGACTCGGTGGGACGTAACCCGACCCCGAGCTGAAAGGAAGACTTGGCCCTGGTGGAATGTTACATCCTCAGTCCAAAGAAGCCGACTCGGTGGGACGTAACTCAACCCCGAGCTAAAAGAAAGACTTGGCTCTGGGGGAATGTTACATCCCCAGTCCAAAGAAGCCGACTCGGTGGGACGTAACCAGACCCCGAGCTGAAAGAAAGACTTGGCTCTGGGGGAATGTTACATCCCCAGTCCAAAGAAGCCGACTCGGTGGGACGTAACCCGACCCCGAGCTAAAAGAAAGACTTGGCTCTGGGGGAATGTTACATCCCCAGTCCAAAGAAGCCGACTCGGTGGGACGTAACCCGACCCCGAGCTGAAAGAAAGACTTGGCTCTGGGGGAATGTTACATCCCCAGTCCAAAGAAGCCGACTCGGTGGGACGTAACCCGACCCCGAGCTGAAAGAAAGACTTGGCACTGGGGGAATGTTACATCCCCAATCCAAAGAAGCCGAATCGGTGGGACGTAACCCGACCCCGAGCTGAAAGAAAGAATTGGCTCTGGGAGAGTGTTACATCCCCAGTCCAGAGAAGCCGACTCGGTGGGACGTAACCCGACCCCGAGCTGAAAGAAAAGACTTGGCTCTGGGGGAATGTTACACCCCCAGTCCAAAGAAGTCGACTCGGTGGACGTAACCCGACCCCGAGCTGAAAGAAAGAATTGGCTCTGGGAGAGTGTTACATCCCCAGTCCAGAGAAGCCAACTGGGTGGGACTTAACCCGACCCTGAGCTGAAAGAAAGACTTGGTTCTGGGGGAATGTTACATCCCCAGTCCAAAGAAGCCGACTCGGTGGGACGTAACCCGACCCCGAGCTGAAAGAAAGAATTGGCTCTGGGAGAGTGTTACATCCCCAATCCAGAGAAGCCGACTCGGTGGGACGTAACCCGACCCCGAGCTGAAAGGAAGACTTGGCCCTGGGGGAATGTTACATCCTCAGTCCAAAGAAGCCGACTCGGTGGGACGTAAATCGACCCCGAGCTAAAAGAAAGACTTGGCTCTGGGGGAATGTTACATCCCCAGTCCAAAGAAGCTTACTCGGTGGGACGTAACCCGACCCCGAGCTAAAAGAAAGACTTGGCTCTGGGGGAATGTTACATCCCCAGTCCAAAGAAGCCGACTCGGTGGGACGTAACCCGACCCCGAGCTGAAGAAAGAAAGACTTGGCTCTGGGGGAATGTTACATCCCCAGTCAAAGAAGCCGACTCGGTGGGACGTAACCCGACCCAGAGCTGAAAGAAAGACTTGGCACTGGGGGAATGTTACATCCCCAATCCAAAGAAGCCGACTCGGTGGGACGTAACCCGACCCCGAGCTGAAAGAAAGAATTGGCTCTGGGAGAGTGTTACATCCCCAGTCCAGAGAAGCCGACTCGGTGGGACGTAACCCGACCCCGAGCTGAAAGAAAGACTTGGCTCTGGGGGAATGTTACACCCCCAGTCCAAATAAGTCGACTCGGTGGGACGTAACCCGACCCCGAGCTGAAAGAAAGAATTGGCTCTGGGAGAGTGTTACATCCCCAGTCCAGAGAAGCCAACTCGGTGGGACTTAAACCGACCCTGAGCTGAAAGAAAGACTTGGTTCTGGGGGAATGTTACATCCCCAGTCCAAAGAAGCCGACTCGGTGGGACGTAACCCGACCCCGAGCTGAAAGAAAGATTTGGCTCTGGGGGAATGTTACATCCCCAGTCCAAAGAGGCCGACTCGGTGGGACGTAACCCGACCCCGAGCTGAAAGAAAGACTTGGCTCTGGGGGAATGTTACATCCCCAGTCCAAAGAAGCCGACTCGGTGGGACGTAACCCGACCCCGAGCTGAAAGAAGAATTGGCTCTGGAGAGTGTTACATCCCCAGTCCAGAGAAGCCGACTCGGTGGGACGTAATCCGACCCCGAGCTGAAAGGAAGACTTGGCCCTGGGGGAATGTTACATCCCCAGTCCAAAGAAGCCGACTCGGTGGACGTAACCCGACCCCGAGCTGAAAGAAAGAATTGGCTCTGGGAGAGTGTTACATCCCCAGTCCAGAGAAGCCGACTCGGTGGGACGTAACCTGACCCTGAGCTGAATAAATAAGTGGCATCGGCGGAACGAAGTCCAGCCCCGAGCCGAATAAACAAGTGGCCTCGGCGGAACGAAGTCCAGCCCCGAGCCAATAAACAAGTGGCCTCGGCGGTACAAGAGCAGACCCGAGCCGGAAAGAGACATCGGTCTCGGCGGTACAAGAGCAGACATGAGCCGGTAAGAGACATCGGTCTCGGCGGTACAAGAGCAGACCCGAGCCGGAAAGAAACATCGGTCTCGGAGTTACAAGAGCAGACCCGAGCCGGAAAGAAACATCGGTCTCGGCGGTACAAGAGCAGACCCGAGCCGAAAAGAAACATCGGTCTCGGCGGTACAAGAGCAGACCCGAGCCGGAAAGAAACATCGGTCTCGGCGGTACAAGAGCAGACCCGAGCCGTAAAACAAATATCAAAACCATTGTGTGAGCCATAACAAAAAAGCATAATCAAATGTCAACCTAAGACAGAAAATGTCTTACTCACCTTTTTGGGATCTGTTGCCTTTCTTGCAACTTTACAAGGGTCACTACAAGCAAAGCTCTTCTTAATACATCCTCTCTGCATCTCAGCATTCCACGCATCCGACCGGATGACTTCCGCTATCAACTTGGTCGACCTCAAAAACCGAATGGTCTATGTACACACTGAGATAGCCTTCTTTCACCAAGTCTTCCACCTGCTCCCGCAGGTCTCTGCACCCATTCGTGGCATGTCCCCTTACGTTATGGTAGATACAGTATGCCCTACTATTTCCCTCCTCAATCGGGAACCTTTTCAAATTAGGCTCGGCCAACAGACCTTTATCCTGGATTTCCCGAACTATTTGGGCCATAGGTTTGTTCAGGGGGGTGTATACTGTTCTCCCCGCGACACGGTTGACTTGGACAAATGACTTTATCTTTTGAACATGACTACTCGGAGGTGTCGGTATGAGTTTCTTCTGCTCCGGGATTGGTCTCCTCAAATTTCTAATCGAATCCCACTGATTGTCTGACCTGAGTATCTTAGCCTTTCGGGTGTCTACTCCCCGGGCAATCTTTTTCTCCTCCTCTATTAAGATAAACTTCCTGGCCAACTCCAGGGCAGTGGCATAATCCGATACGTCTTGAATCCTCAGGTGAGTCCACAACTTCCCGACCTTCAAACCTCCCTTGAGACTTTCTAGCGCTTCCGATGACTCGTACGCTCCGACCTCGAGCACCAAATTGTGGTATATTTCAATAAAATTCCTCAGAGGCTCATCATCCCCCTGCTTCATCAGTCTCAATTCTCCCACCATTTTCTTGGGGACGCATGCCCCTTTGAAGTGTCGAACAAATGACCTTCTGAGTTGAGCGAAGCTACTGATGCTTCCCGGGGCAAGACTTCTGAACCACAGAATGGCAGACCCACCCAAAGTTAGGGGGAATACTTTGCAAATGGCATCTCCTACTAACCATTGGACCTTCATTAATAGGACGAAACTTTCAATATGGGACTTTGGATCTGAATGGCCTTTGTAGGGCGTCATGGATGGCATGTTGAAATGTCTTGGGAATTTTGCCGACCTTATTTCTTCTGTGAATGGAGATTCAACCTCACCGTCCCGAGCATCTGCTGTATCAATTTTGGGGTTTACTCCCCATTTGGCCATTTCTTTTCTTAACCAAGATTTTATACTGCCATCTGTGTCACTATGCCGCCTCCCGCGGCCTCCTTCGCGTCTGTCACCACGGGTGCGGCGTTCCTCATGACTTGAGACTTCCCGTCCAGTTTCACCATGCTTCATATTTCCCATTCTGGTGTCGGGGGCTATCATAGGAAGAATATGGTGATTGTCTCCCCTCTTCTTCTTCCCACGTATCCTCCGTTTGTAAATTTTTTTCTACCACTACGGACCTCATCCCGTAGGGACCCTTCCTCATCGGTTCATCGTCATCACTCACATCGGCGACCCTTTTTCCATCTGCTATCTCTCATCTTCTTTGATTAGCTCTGGTTTCAGGCTTCTCGCAGTTCCCCCCTTCCATTTTCTCCAGTCGGTCCATCATGGTTTTTAGGAGGGTCTGACTATCCTCTCTGTCATTCCTTATGCTTTCTTTTATCTTCTTTATCCAATCTGTAGCCGGATTCCCCGACGATTGGTGATTTCCACCTTTTGCCATCGTCTTACTACGCGAGCCGCTTTTTGTTGAGTCCCCACAGACGGCGCCAACTGTTGACGGCTGATTTCGGTCTCAGGGGCAATATGGGAATATTACTCCAGAGACAATCCTCCCTCAATAGTGAATTTGTTTGGTTATGGGGGACCAAAAGCAAACTTAGCAAAAGACAGATAAATACGCCAATTGACAAGGAGATTTAACGTGGTTCGGCGGATCTTGGTCCGACCTACGTCCACGGGCACAAAAAGGATGATACTTTTATTACTCAAACACACTTCTCAGCTCTGCTTCTTATTTTTTACAAGTCTGATGGTAATGATTCTGATGATGATTCTTAATCCTCTTCACTTGTCCCTCCTTCCTTATGCACACTCTACCATTCTATTTATAATAGTGTAGAAATCAGATTCCTTCTCCTACAAGAATTTCCTAGTTGAAACTATTCATTTTTCCCATAAGGATTCATAGTCAAAACTATTTCATTTTCCCATAAGGATTCCTAATCAAAACTACATTTACTTTCTTTATCCTACTAGGACTCTGTCTCACCAGTTTTCCCTATGAAAATAGGATAACTTGTCGTCTTATCCGCAAGAATAGGGTGTCATCTTCTGGAGCATATCTCGCTATCTGGTCGGTCTTCATGAGGTCGGTCATGATGGTCCTTTGAACTGAGAATGCTGCCGCCGATCTGATAATGCCCGGTCATCCGAACTGAAGTGGTCGGTCACCTACCATTAAGTGCTCGACCCTCACTTATGTGGTCGGTCATGATGGTCCTTTTTAATGATTTTGACCAATGATGGAATTTACCCTTTTACCCCTGTCGTGTTGCTTAAATATCATAGTGCCTAAAAAACACCATCAACACTAACACCTGTCTACTCTAAATTATTCAAAAATATATTATACACTCAAAAATTAGTAGTTGTAAATATTTTACATCAAAAAAATAGTTATAAAAAAAGACATTTCACACTTAAAAGTTAGTAATTATAGTGTCAAATGTCTCTTTTTCATAACTTGGGGATAGTTTTAAAAAATTATGGAGTATTTTTAAATTTTATATTAATTTTGGGTGTATAAATGATATTTCCCATTAACAATATTCCAACATCCAAATGATATAGTTTAATGTAAGATTAATCTTATGGTTATGTCCCAATTGATGTGTCATAAAATATTGTACATATATCTTACCAATTAAATATCAAAAATCAATTGAGAAACATAACGTTGACATTTCGTATGACTAATAATAAAAAAATTCAAAACTCATCTCTCAAGATCCTCCAAGAATCATTAAAAATCATTCATTTATTATGTGCATAAACTTAGCCCTTACTGCGGTTCGGTTTCGAACCACGAACCATACCGGAACTGAACCGAGTCAGATTTGTTTGGTTCCTAACTAACCAAACAAATTCACTGTTCGAGAGGGATTTATCCGAGGAATGAGTTCCATATTTTACCATTCGAACGAAAAACAACTTTCAACAAAGATTAAAAAAACAGATGTTTTCAAGTCTTGACTATCAACAATAAGATTTTTCATTTGCAACCATACAACAGCATACATGCAAATAACTTAGCAGATTTATATTGTTTTTGTTTGTTTTAGTTTTTGTATTTTAGACATGAAATTTAGTAAGTGAAAGTAGAGAGAGAAACTTTGAAATTGTAGTCAATGTTTTTTATACTATGCCAGTAAAACATAATACATTGGAACCGAACCGAAACCAATAGGTGGTATATTATATTTAATTGAGTAGAATTTAAAATGTTGAAACCAAATTTTGTAGAATAAGTTCCAATTTCACCTCAAAAGGTTAAGGTATCCTATTTTGCATTCTATCATAACTCTATGCCAAGAATAAATGCAGCAAATGAGGCTGAAACGGGTCAGGTTTGGCTTGACTTTTTGAAAATAATAATTTTTTTATTTTTAAAAGAAAATAATTATTTTTTTTGATTTTTTTAATATTTAAATATGAAAAAATTAAAAAAAAATGTGAATATTTATAGTTTTTTTAGATCATACCTTAAAAACTAGTATTTAAAATTAAAAATTAATTTATATAATTAAAAAACTTATCTATAAAAACTAAGTCTGCAACAGTCTCGGATTTTTTTAAACCTAAACTCGACCCCAACTCAGAAATTTAAATTTTATCATCGAAACGGACTAAAACCTGTCGGATTAGGCACATGAATAAGGGTGGCAGAAAAGCCCGGGTCCGGTTTGGCCCAATCTGAGGTAAAAAAACCAGGACCGGGCCCTAGAATGGTAAGCCCGACTCGGACTCGGGCCAGAGCCGGGCTTCCCATTTTGGCCAGGGCCCGCCCGACCCGTGCCAAAATAAAAATAAAACATTTATATATATATATATATTTGTAGCATTTTTATTTATTTGTAGCATTTAAATTATTAATGAAACTTTTTGATTTATTTGTGAATTATCTTTGCATATAGTGTGAATGTATTTTGTATTTGTATGTTTTTAATTTTTTTTAAAAAAAAACGGGCCGGATAAAACCCGGGCCCAAGCCCGGCCTGGAATACACCCGGACCGGGCTTTTCCCGGGCCCGGGCTTTTTTTTGCTTTTCCGGGCTCGGGCCAGGATTATCAAAACCCAGCCCGGCCCAGCCCATTGCTATATATACGCAGGAAGGCCATTAGACACAAAAGGGTAAAACCCGGGGCTTGTTTAAAATCTGACATATAATAGTAATTTTACTTCAATGAAAATAGAAGCTCCTGATTCTCTGAAAATTTTGCCAAGGAATAAATTATACATGTTCACGTTCATATTTTTTTCCTTATTGAAATGACGAAAAATGTGGGCTTTGGCAGGACAAGCCCCAGTTCTGTTCTGTTCCTACTACTACACACTTTGCAATAACATTAAAACAAAAAAAATTGAAGCTCCTGGACCATTTGGTCTCAAAAAATGAACATCCTGTTGCCGGCATCACCAGCTCAACTAAATTATTAATTTTCGCAATAATCAAAGATAAAAGAGTTTTGAAAAGTAACAGGGAAGAGTAAAGAGTACTAAATTTGATTAGGCAGCTGATTCCTTGGCAATCTTTTCGGCCTTGGCAATGACCTCGTCAATGCCTCCAACCATGTAAAATGACTGTTCCGAAAGGTCATCGTATTTGCCATCCAACACTCCCTGTTCAAAGCAACAATATAAAATATGGATCAAAATCACAGCTAGAGAGAACAAAACTATGCGCAAAATTGTATTAATGGTGCATTGAGGCATCTAATATATAGTCTATACAAGCATATACAATCTATTTAAGTGAGGCATCTAATACATTCATTGCAAGGTAGTATCTACAAATATAAAGGTCGTAGCCAATGCACAAGGCTCCCGCTACAAGCGGATAGCATAGTTAACACTTGACCATCGCATTAGGCACGACCTTCTAATATATACTAATACAAGTATATACACTCGATTTAAGTGATTAATCAGGTGCTTGATCGCTACATTATCTGTTATCAGATACCGGCAAAAAAATTCAGACAGTAATATAACACATTTGAGTCATCCTTGAATACTAATAACAGGATCAGAGTGCAAGTTACCAAAAAACCATTTGTTCTAACACCACCCACAAAATATTAACACTGAAGATCGACCCATACATCAATCAAGTGAATTAACTACTCATACAACAGCATTCACGTGCTAAATCCAATTTTGCGAGGCCACCTTCTTTCTCAAATGAAATATTATATATATTAATATTATAGAACATTCAGGTGCAAAGATATTATCATATGACCAAGCTTTGTTAAATCTTTGTAAAAATCAATGCATCATTGGAGCTTCGAATAATTGATTGGACCAGGAATAAAATTCAGGCGATAGGAATGCAAGCAACAGAGATGCAATATCTATGATTTTCTATATACAATGCTTATGTATTTGTTGAAGGGTGTGTGAGTTCAAAGATAAAAAGTAAGAGGTACCTGGAAGCTGGTAATGCTCTCTTTCAAATCCACATACTTGCCAGGGGCACCTGTGAATACTTCAGCCACATGGAAAGGCTGGCTCAGGAACCTTTGAATCTTACGAGCGCGAGCAACAGTCAATTTGTCATCTTCACTAAGCTCATCCATACCCAAAATGGCAATAATATCTTGCAGATTCTTATAGTTCTGAAGAACCTTCTGCACACCACGAGCAGTGTTGTAGTGTTCCTCACCCAAAATGTGAGGAGAGAGCATACGGGATGTGGAATCTAGAGGATCAACAGCAGGATAGATACCAAGCTCGGAGATCTGTCAACAAAAGGGAAGCAAATAAATTGTCAGATGGCATTAGCATTGTTGTTTCAAAGTTGCATCAAATCAAATGTATCATTACTTGACGCGACAACACAGTAGTAGCATCCAAGTGAGCAAATGTGGTAGCAGGAGCCGGATCTGTCAAGTCATCAGCAGGGACATAAATAGCTTGGACGGAAGTGATTGAACCTTTCTTGGTGGTTGTAATACGTTCCTGAAGACCCCCAAGATCTGTAGCCAAAGTTGGTTGGTAACCGACAGCAGATGGGATACGACCAAGCAAAGCAGACACCTCTGAGTTAGCCTACGACAGAAAGAATACAACATCAGCAACATGCACAATGCATGATAAGGATTTCGCCAAATTACCATCATAAAACTCACTTGGGTGAAGCGGAAAATGTTGTCGATGAAGAGAAGCACATCTTGGCCCTCAGCATCACGGAAGTGTTCAGCGACAGTAAGCCCAGTCAGACCAACACGAGCACGGGCACCAGGTGGCTCATTCATTTGACCATAGACAAGAGCACATTTGCTCTCAGCCTGATAGATCCAACATAAAAACACAAAGATGCAGAACTTTAGAACTTAACTTTGATGAACAGAATAGAAACAGAAAAATTAGAATCTGACCTGCTTGTCCCCTAGCTTAATGACACCACTCTCAATCATCTCCCTGTACAAGTCATTACCTTCACGAGTACGCTCTCCGACACCAGCAAAAACTGAGAAACCACCTGATCAAAGAAAACAAGTAGAGTTACTTGCGCTGAAACGAAAAGTGCCATCAGCAAATTTTTTAAAACAAACCATGTGCCTTTGCAACATTGTTAATAAGTTCCATAATAAGCACAGTTTTTCCAACACCAGCACCACCAAAAAGCCCAATCTTTCCTCCTCTTTGATATGGAGCAAGCAGGTCAACAACCTGTAGGAAAAAAATATCAAGTAAATTTGAGTCTAATCCCATTATCTTTCTATATTTGTCAACAAATGAAACATACCAATGAGCTCATAACCTTCGTTATTATAACAAAGGAGGGAAAGAAATGGAACATCCAAATGCAAACATGAAATAAATTGAAATACTACCTTAATACCAGTGACAAGAATCTGTTGCTCAGTAGCTTGCTCAACAAATGATGGAGCTTCTCGATGGATGGGCAAGAAGTGTTCGGTTTCTGTTGGAATATTTAACAAAAGTGTCAGAAAGTTTCATTACTTGCATTATCAGTACAACACCCCCATAAAACTGAACAAGTAGTTACAGGATCTCCAGAATCTTACTGATATCGCCTATCTCATCAATAGGCTCTCCAATGACATTCATAATACGACCCAGAGTAGATCTCCCCACAGGTACCTAAAGCACATATGCAAATCCAATTAAAACAAAATGTTCTAAATACAGCATCATTTCGTAAAACAAGATATAGCACAATGGTCACAAAATCACTGCAACATAAACTGACTGTTGTTACAAGAAGAAAACACAATAAAATTACTAGTACCTAAAGAAACACGAATAATAAACTCTATTACTAACCCATGCAGCATATTACATTTCAAATCAAATCAAGCACGATCACAAGCATGATATTTGGAAATGATGTCATCAAATGCGAAATTCGCAAACTCATAAAGCACATAAGATACTTCCCTTTAAATGTTTTCCACTTCAGACTAAACTAAAACCCAAAAATAAATAACAAACTTCACTTTCAAAGACCCTGTGAAAATTCAAAATCAGACAATTCAAGCAACCTATTCAAGAAATAAAAATCCAAAAACGACAGTCAACAGAAACAGCAGCATTTCACATTCACAATAAACAAATAAAGATTCTATTTTTTACACATTTCACAGATAAAGCTCGGATTTTTTTTTTCAACCATCAAGGCAGAAGTTTCGATTTTGATAAACGAAATCTACTTACAGTGATAGGAGAGCCAGTGTTGAGCACACGCTGCCCACGAACCAATCCTTCAGTTCCATCCATGGCGATAGTCCTAACAATTTTCTCACCCATATGCTGGGCCACCTCAAGCACCAACCGAATCGAGTTATCCATCACTTCAAGCGCCGTCAAAATCGGCGGCAACCCCTCAACGAATCTAACATCGACGACGGCACCGATCACCTGACACACCTGACCGATCGAGCCCTTTCCAGTAAACTCATCCGTGATTTTACCACTGCCGCCTACTTTCTTAATATCCGATTTCGGAGTCTCTGCCGACTGGGCGGCGGCGGAGGTTGCGTAATCTGACACGCGCGTGAGAAGGTACCCATAAGGAGACGCGCGGCGCGTGGAGGAAGGGGAGAAGATAGACGAGTTTGAGAGCCAAGATTTGGAGGGAGATCGGCGCAGAGAGGAGCGTAGGATCGACGATAAGAGTCTGCGTGAAGACATTGATTTTGGCCTTCGATGTAGATTAGAGATAATGACTATTCTGTGACTGTGAGTAGGGTTTGACGTGAAGTCTATATACCTGTAACAGTAATTTTCTATTTTTGTTTAATATGATTTTATAAATCTAACAAATAATAAATTTCTTATAATAAAAATACATATTATAATTTTATAAGGATTTATATAATAAAAAATATATTATATTATCATATTAAAATAAAAAATATTAGTCAATTAATAAATCTAAAAATAAGAAAATTATTATAACAATAAAACATACAAAAATATATTATAAATTTATAAGAACTATATTATAATAAGAATATATATATATATTATATTAAGATATTTGTTAACGAATATTATTATGGAAATCTATATTATTGAATCACAAATCCTAAGGGTACTACGAATTCTATTTTGGATCTTGATTTAATAATATAGATTTCCATAATAATATTCCTTAACAGCTCTTCATTCGGGCTTCGTAGATTAAAGCTCTCCGGCTTCGGCATCCTCTTGGGCTTCGGCCCCCCCTTCGGACTTCGTAGGTTAAAGCTCTCAGGTTTCGGCATCCTCTTAGACTTTGGCTCCACTTCGAGCTTTGTAGGTTAAAGCTCTCAGGCTTCGGCACCCTCTTGGGCTTCGGCTCCCCCTTCGGGCTTCGTAGGTTAAAGCTCATCAGTTATCTCAGGGTTTCCAGCCTCCAAATTTCAAAATTTTCAATTTCAGGAATCCGCTCTCCGATTTCAAGATACAACATCAAGCTTGTTCCTTCGTCACCAGCTTGAGTTTGAGGGGGTGAATGAATATTATTATAGAAATCTATATAATTGAATCGAGATCCAAAATAAAATTTCTAATACCCTTAAGATTTGTTATTTTATAATATAGATTTCTATAATAATATTCCTTAACAATATTAAAATAATAAATATTTCTAAATTATAAACAATTTAACTAATTAAAATTGAGTGGAATTTCTGATTTTCTCACATCCCTCTGATCTAACACGGTCAAAGACTTTCCCTACCAATAATACCTCTGATTTGTTTGAGGATATGAATGAAGTTGCCTGTATTACAATTAAATAAGGCAACAACATGTGTGTGTCTATTGTCAATGTTTAGTTTGCCTAAAATTGAAATATCAAGAAACAAAATTACAACGTAAGGTGTAACATTAGTTGATATTTAAATAGAGGTCTTTTATGAACAAGCATAAAGTGATCATTGAATTTAGATATTGTCAATTCATTTCTAATATTACCCTAATTAAGTATATTTATGTATTTAGATGGTCTCCATGAACCCATGAGTATGACACATGCCAAAACTTCGTTTATCTATTTCATCATTACCTTATTATTTGAGTGAGTGTAATGAACTTATTAATTAAAATATTTTATAAAATAATTGAGATGGATCTAAAGGTCTGGAGCCGGACCCTAGAAACATAAGCCCGACTCGGGCTCGGGTTCAGCGTTTTTAGTCCCGGCCCGGACCAAAAAAAAAAATTACAAAAATAAAATTTCAAACACTTTCTCTACTCTTTTATAAGTGTAGTAAAATTGAAGAAATCCAAAGAAGTAACTTTTCTTGACAAATTGAAGAAATCCAAATATGTTGTTGGTAGAAAGCCAATCAATTTGGTGAAGTTGAAGAACTTTGTGTGCTTTTGGAAGTAATATTTAAATGAGGAAATTGTGTTTTACTCTTTTTTGCTTCAAAACAATGTGAGAATTTTTTTTTATTTAATTTTTTGAAAAATCGGGCCGGATTTGGCCTGGGCCTTGGCCAAAATGTTGTCTTTCGGGGTCGGGTCGGGCTTTTCAAAGCCCGGGCCCGGCCCGACCCGTTGCCACCCTTAAATGGATCTTTTTTATAATAATTATTATATTTGAATGAGAAAGACTCATGTGAGATAGACGTATAAATGATATGATATGATCAATCATTAATGATTTAATAAATATATATTAAATTTATAATTAATCAATAATAATAGAGAATTAATACATTATCTACCATATATTTTTTTTTTCCGCAAACTATTTCACTACAATTGCATGAAATATTAAAATCTCCCGCCATTCTGCAGTTTCCTTTCCCTCCACACCGCCCACCGGCTACTGCCGGTAACCACCCAAATATAAAGAGAACAAAAACTTCCTCGACAATCAACCCGACCCGACCGTCCCTTTTCACCGCCATTTCCCAGTCACCGTTCCTCCTCCTCCTCAAAGCCCCTCTTTCGGCTCTAGGGTTTCTCATTTTATTCGATGAAGGATATCGAATCCCGGAACAAAGCCAATCTATCAGCAGAATCCCGTTCTATTATCTCAAGACTATGAGCGCCGTAAATATCACAAACGTCGCCGTTTTGGACAACCCTGCCGCTTTTCTCAATCCGTTCCAGTTCGAAATCTCATACGAGTGTTTGACCCCTCTTAAAGACGGTAATTTTATCAAATCCCCCCACCCCTTGTTTTATTATGTTCGGTTAGTTTTGGAAAATTTCACCTGTGATTGAATTAGGGTTGGTAAGTTATAAAATTTGTTGATCTATCGGTACAGTAAATGTTGTAAAATACAATTAAGAACATTTGTATAGATGGATTCATATTTTGGGTTGCTATTAGTTTTAAGTTTAACCCGTTTATAGTAGAAGACATATGACAAGAAATATGATTGAAATTTTCAGGAAATTGAAGTCAATGAGTTGAAAGTATAAGTTTCAATGAATATTTAATAGTCAAATTTGATGGCTTGTTATGAGTTTCTCTTTGGGTGATTCAATTTCTACGAATTATGTATGGGATTTGCTTATTTAAATCACCCTTTTGGTGGAAGGAATTTGATTTGACATGTTAATTATTGAGGAATGTGTATGGTTTGATTTTGACATTTATCAAGCTAGAATGCTAGATGGACTTCCTTGCATTTCTGTCTTTGGTGGAAGGAATTTGATTTGACATGTAAATTATTGAGGAATATGTATGGTTTGATTTTGATATTTATCAAGCTAGAATGCTAGATGGACTTCCTTGCATTTCTGTCATTGGTCTTGGTTTTTTTTATTATTATTATTTCTTTTTTAGAGGAGAAAGAAAAATGTGAATTCAAGTTTATGTGCAAAAAAGGATTAAATTGTTGGATTGTCTCTTTGATCAACCGGGAAAGAGACACAAACACATTGAAAATAGTTATATTTTTTTATTGCTAACTGCTGTTCTTAGTGTTTTAGATAAAAAGTTTCCCTTTTGGGTAGCCTCTAGTATCGTAAAAAGATGGTAGCTGAAGGATTTTGTAAGGGCCTGGTTTTTGTTCAAAATTTTGTAATTAAGGTTTTGACATTTGCCTATACTTAATCTAGTGGTGTTCCATGTCTGTTTGCTTGAACATACATGCCCCCAGATAGACTTTCATTAATCAGAAATGTTATGAAAATAATTCTTCTGTTCATACCAGCAACTATTCTGGAATGTTCATTGAATGAGGCATGTGATTGAGCCTTTGAGGATACAGTCTCATCTCTCGACCAAAATTTATTAAATCTTGGTAATTGTGAATATAATTACTGGATTGAGATTGCATATTTGATAGCGACATGAAATATCTCTGAAGTTGCTAAATGCTATCAGTTATCCAGATGAGGGTTTTTGATACAATTAGGAGCATAGTTGTTAAAGGCACACTTATGCACACCTCTCATTGAGGTGTTGCTACAATGTCTCCCTACGCCTATTTGGCAAGGCACTCTGGAGGTGCACCTCATCGAATCTTTTTATTTTAATAGAAAAAAAATAAAACTTGAAATAATAAAAACCCTAGATAGCGTCCCTTTGATAACTTTGAATCCTTTATTTTTTATTTGAGTTATGACTTTTTTCCATGTGATATGATTATTAATTTTGCTTATTGAGTTGGAATTTATAGGATAAATTTATTGAATACAATTTATATGAATAATTTTAATTGAGAAATTAATATAAAAGTGAAAAAAAAAATACGGGGTGCGCCATCTACCTCACTCAATCAGATTTTTTTTTTCAGCCACTAAAGATATTGTTGGAGAGGATGGAGTGGCAATGATGGCCCATCCAGTTCAGTAAATGTATTATTAGATAAAATGATGAGAATCATTGAGTGATATTTATGCTAATAGCAGTTATATAAGGATTTACATTAACTAATTAATCCACTCTCTTTTCGTATCTTTGCAATACCCCTTCAGATGCATTTCTTGAATTTTTGAAACCAACTTTCTGTTATAGGTTAAAGGTTAATAAAATTTTATATTTTAAACTTCTTCAATTTAAATCTTCATCTGTTTCATTGGATTGAGGAAAATGTTTGGTACTGTGTTTTGGTTAGGGGTGTCAAAACGAATAAACGAATCGAATTCGTATCGAATCCTAAACGAATCGAATCAAAATGTGATGGATTCGTATTCGATTCGTTTATTAAACGAATCCTAATATCAGGATTCGTATTCGATTCGTTTATTAAACGAATCGAATACGAATATTCGTTTATTCGTTTAGTCAATGATATTATTTAATAAAATAATTTACCACACTTGATTTACATTAATTCTTCATAAATATATACATATGAAATATGTAATTAATATATTTACTAAAAATACTTCACCAAATATTGAAAATATTACTTTTTCTATGATAATTATTTATAATTTCTCGAATCTTAATTGAAAATTAACAAGAACTCGTAAATAAAAATAATAAAACGAATCCTAAACGAATAAACGAATCAATGAGCTTAAATTCGTATTCGATTCGTTTAATAAACGAATCGAATCGAATTGACCCATTATTAAACGAATCCATTTTTTCAAACCCGTATTCGCTTTAAAGCGAATCGAATCGAACGAATAAACGAATCCTGACCCAAATTGCCACCCCTATGTTTTGGTGATTAGATGTCTATCAATGTGGAATCACATTTTATTCACTATGAATTTCCATTCTCTAATGTTTAAACTATCGTAACATCTTTTGTACTCAATTTGAAGTGTCTCTGAAGCTAATTTTGTTTGCTAGACCACTGCTTCTGTAATAATACCCTATTGTAAATCCTTTGTTACAGACTTGGAATGGAAACTCATTTATGTGGGATCTGCTGAGGATGAGACTTATGACCAACAGCTAGAAAGCGTGCTTGTTGGACCTGTTAATGTTGGTAACTACCGTTTTGTCTTACAGGTAAATTCTTGATGAGTCTTGTGGATGTCCTTAAATAGTCTCTTAGCATTAATCTGCATAATGGAATCATATTAACTTATTTCTTGTTGGCCTTGTAACAGGCAGACCCTCCGGACCCATCAAAGATCCGTGAAGAGGATATAATTGGTGTCACTGTACTGCTCTTAACATGTTCTTATATGGGACAGGAATTTATCCGAGTGGGATACTATGTGAACAATGATTATGATGACGAGCAGCTAAGAGAGGAACCTCCCACAAAGGTTTTGATTGATAGAGTTCAAAGGAACATATTAACTGACAAGCCTAGAGTCACAAAGTTTCCAATCAATTTTCATCCTGAGACCAATGATCATGGAGAAGAGAGTCATCCTCCACCTGATCAAGCCACTGAAACAAATGACAATGGAGAAGAACGACTCCCAATAACCGATCATCCTTCTGATGAGAAGTAGTTTGCATGGTTTAAGTTACTATGCAACAGACATCACATTTCTATTGTGACTTTTCATGTGGTGGTGATGCCTAGAAAGTTTGTTTTTAAGATTTCAAACCACACCATCTGAGAAGCTGGGTTGTTATAGAAAATACTCTGAAGTCTTGATTGAAATGTGCTGTAACATCTTCTGTCATTGGATTGATCAACTATTAATGCGAAGTTGAAAACTTTTGTACTCATCTTATTTGGACGTGATCTTATTTTGCTCAAAAAACCTCTCTCACTCTCTCTCTCTCTCTCTCTCTCTAATTAGACAGGAAAGTAAAAGAAAAGATCAGACAACTTTCTAACTAAGGAAATTTGTCATTGTTTGCTCTAAAATGCTTTTCTGAGGGATCTTTGCCAGAAAGCTGGTAGCTAATAGCTTTCTATACAGCTTTTGGACCTACTTTTGATACAATCACAATCTACTACAGATCAAACAGCCGTTAATATATCAATTATCAGGCCAGCAAAAAAAAGATATTATGGCATTTAGAATTTGGTTTCATCTGAGATCATAGCTTTGCTTTTGCAATCTTCCATTTTTGAAGATTTTTGTTTTTGGTGAAGTATTTATGTCATTATTCTTGGCAGTGGGTTTCTAACAATTCCAAAAAAAAATAAAATTTAGAAATAGGAAATGGTGTGTGTAAATTTGATCATCATGTCCTTGTAGCTAGAAACCTAATTTTGATGATCATTTTCTTATCATTTTGTTAAACAATCTAGCTAGCGACCACCATAAACACTCTGAGTCTCTTTACAATGCCAGATGGACTAGGGCTAGCCAAGCATGTCTTTGGATACTGTTGACGGCGGATTTTGGTCTCAGGATAATATTGGAATATCACTCCTGAAGAAATCCTCCCTCAATAGTGAATTTGTTTGGTTATGGGGGACCAAAGGCAAATTTAGCAAAAGACAGATAAACACACCAATCAACAAGGAGATTTAACGTGGTTCGGTGGATTTGGATCCGACCTACGTCCACGGACACAAAAAAGATGGTACTTTTATTACTTAAACACTTTTCTTGGGTCTCTACAAGTCAGAGCTTGAAGATTCAGATCACTAATTTGTTGATGATGCCTTAACACATACTATGTCATCCTATTTATAATAGTATAGAAATCAGACTCTTATTTGCATAAGAAATCCTAGTTTGAACTCAGTCTTCTCTTCTTGCAAGGATTCCTAGTCTAATATTGCCTTCTCTTTTCTTATTCTTTTTCGGACTCTGACTTCCTTTCCTTGTGAGAACATGATAATTTGCTTATCTTATCCGCAAGAATAGGGTGTCATTATCTTTGAGCATATCTTCGCCATATGGTCGGTCTTCATGAGGTCGGTCATGGTAGTCCTTTATGCTGAGAATGTTTCTGTCGACCTGATTGTGCCCGGCTATCTGAGCCCAGGTGATCGGTAGCCGGTCATGAAGTGCTCGGTCTATAGCTGTTGTGGTCGGTTTGGAACCGTAAGGTGTTTGTTCTTTTATTGTAAAGTGGTCGGGTTGGATTTGATGATCCCAACCAAGCAGGGAATTACCCTTCTGTCCTCGTCGTGCTGCCTTGAATATCATAGTGCCTAAAAACACCATCAACATCTGTCCCCTAGTTCTCGGTTCCAACAAGTGTGCAAGTTGGTGCCGGGAACTATATAAAGATGGTGTGTTGATTTGCTCTGTTGGAGGTCGGTCTAGTGTTGAGAAATGTTTTGTCGCCTCTTTTCAAGCGCTTTGTCTTGAGACACGCAACAGTCACGTCCGTTTAAATGCCTATCAAATCATCTTTAGGGTTTCTTCTAATTTCGACACTTGTCAAACATCCGTCGGGTTCCCGCCAAGAAAGGAATGAATCGATCGTGTAGAGGCAACTTCACAGTGGGCTGATCTCAGCCATCTGTTTAAACTTGGGAGACCTCTTTTACAGTCGACATCTGGCGTTCATCCGGGTTCCTCCCTTAGATCCAACGGTCACGAGCGTCCTGGTTATGACCATAAGAAGGCGAGGCTTTCAATGTTCCATTTTTTTTGGCAATTTCCCCTTGCTTTCCTGAAAACGTCTCTGTTGACTCGCTCAAATTAGTGTTCTCGAAATTCAACCATGGGCTCTCTTCTCTGCTGCGAACATAAGGAACGGGCAAACCGTACTACATAACCTCCAGATTTTCTGAGAAAAAAAGTAAGTCTTCTGAACGATCTCTTCCTTTTTTGTGTTTTATGAATCTGTGTTTTTGCTAGGGAAAGATTTATGGTTTGCTGGGTTCTGCTTTAGGGCACTTTTAGAGACCACATGTTTTAGCTGACATGGAGACCGTGAGTAGTTTCTTTTAGCTATAGACTGACTTCCCCTTCTTTCTTTGTTTCTCTGGGTGTCAGGGATGTCTGACAATAGTTCCTCCCCTGAAAAGCCTGCTAAAATCTCAACTCCCCCTGCTGAGGAGCTCTCCTCGGGCTCGGGGGCACCTAGTGTAGAAGACATTGACACTACTCCTACTCCTTTTGAGATCGAACAAGACTCCTACCATCAGAGGGTTCCTCGGAAGGACCCAGAGGCCGGTGAACTCGGCTCGTCGGCTCTGGATATGAACCGTCCTTCTAAAATAACCGAGGACGACCTCGCCCTTCTTCGACTGCGATATAACATACCTATAGATATTGCCCTTGAAGTTCCCGGCTTGATGGATCGCGCCAGTCAACCTGTGAGGGCTCGGTGGCACTTCTTCCTGCTTTTTTCGAGTGTGGGCTGCGGCTGCCGGTTCAGCCTTACTTTGCTTAGATGCTGGCCGAGATGGAGATTGCTCCTTGTCAATTGAGTCTGAACAGTTGGAGGATCTTGGCCGGGTTGTATGTAGCTTGGCATCGAGCAGGACTCGGCGAGCCTTCTCTCGAAGAGGTGAAGAGGTTATACCGGTTGAAGGCCAATCCTAGGTCGTACCACGGATGGTATTACCTTTCAGCTTATGATAGCTCGTCAAATGTTGTCAAGAAACTCCCTGACTCCAATAAGAATTTTAAAGACTTCTGGTTCTGGGCCACTGGGGATTGGGGACGGCCCCTAAGGTCGGATGAAGGGGAGTTCTTGGTACCGGATATCTTCAGGGCGGGAGGTTAGGAGATCAACTTTTTAGCTTTCCTTAGTTAGTTTTTTTTGTTTGGGTTCTTACCCCCTTTTTTTTTCTGTTCCACTAGCCTGTTGGAGGGACGCTCCCAAGGTTTCCCATCGGGTCCGGCAACGGGTAGTCTGGGCTCGTCAGTATGCTGCCCACTGGAGGGAGTTGGTTAATGATGCGGCATTTGTTGAGTCGGGCCTTGCCCGGGCTGTCCCTTCGAAGGTCGCAGGTCGGATAGGTAGATGTATGCTGGCTGTTTAGTTTGACTTCCCTGTTTGTTTTATCATGTTTGATGTCTTTGTTATATGCTCGGTTCCTGATTTCCTTTTCCCCCTTCTTTGTAGGTATGTCAAAGAGGCCAAAGTTTCTTGAGAAGTCGGCTGGTACTATGAAGAAGGCCGGTCATGCGGAAACTGGAACTTCCCGGGCACAACCTGATCCTGCTGGGGCTGAGAGGGCGTCTCAAGGGAGAGTTCAGCCGGATGCTCGGGGTCTATCTTCTCCGGGTGCGCAATCGTCAGGATCTGCTCGTCTTGTTAGTCCGCCGAAGCCTCTTAGGAAGAAGAGGCGTCAGTTCGGGTCAGAAGAGACCGAGCTGGTTCAAGGGGAGGAGGAGGATCCTGTCCCGGGCAAGAAGAAAGACGTTCGCCGGGGGAAAAAAATCATATGTGGGCTCCTCCAAGAAGCAAAAGGGTTCTGTAATCCTCGGGGTGGATGATTTGAGAGAAGGCATCCGGGAGGCTACTTCCCATTTAGTGCCGGTTTTCAATGAATTGGCCGAGGTGATTCCCCCGGGGGAGGTTTCGAGATATGAGGACATCCCGCCCGAAGCTGTGGTGACCGAGATGAGCTCTCAAATGGCAAAGGTAGTTTTATTCCTCTCTTTTCTGATTTCGGTTCCCGGTCTTCTTCATCTCATATCTTGACTTTCTTTGTTTTTGTGCAGGCTACTTACCTCATGGCGAAGAATAAGGACCTCCTTCTGAGTCTATTATCCGAGGGTGGCCAGGCCCAGAGACTTCAGAATCGCCTTACAGAAGTGGAGGCTAAACTGGCTGATCGGGAGGAGGTGATACAGAAACTTGAGTCGACTGCTATTGAGAACTTCAAAATTAATAAGGATCTTAAGGCTGCTGCTGCGCTGGAGCGAAAGCTTGCCGACACTGCCCGGGAGGATTTGAAAGCTGCCCAATTCGAGATTGGCGTTTTGAAGGCGAAGGTGGCCAGTGTTGAAACCAAATTGAAGGCCAATGATGAGCAAATGGCACGGGCTCGGGATGATCTTGAGAGGAAAGAGGCCGAGCTTGAGGAGAGAGAGGCCGATCTTGAGACCGAAAAGGAGGCCATCCGCCTTGAGGGGGTTGGTGACTGTGCTGAACTGATACCGATGGTGCTGCCAAGTCTGAATATGGATCCTATCTACGCGGCCATCAGTTTTTGTAAGGGGGATATCTCCGAGGAGGAGTTCCGGAAGTGGCTCCCTCCCCCTACCGAGGAGGTGATGGATCATGACCCGATTTCCGTCGTTCCGGCTTCTGGGGCTTCCCAAGAAGGACGGCCTGATGTTCCAGCTCCCGGCGAGAACTGCCTTGAGATCCCTCCTCCCGTCCCTGAAGTAGATGTCTCCCATGCTGCCGAGGATGAAGTAGCTGTTCCTCCTCCTGAGATCGAGCCAGTCCTCCCGCCATCTGAGCCAGTTGAAGAAGAAATTCCTGCCCCTGTGCGGGCTGAATGAGAAAGGGTAACCCGATCGGGGCCCTGTTGTACAATTTACTTTTTGTGATAACATTAAGCTGTATATGCACATCTATATATATATATTTTTATGTGTCCTTATCTCTTTCTCCTTTTTCTCTATGCTTCCTGTTTTTTCGAACTCTTTGAGACCCTTCGAGGTTCAATCATGAACCGGAGGGGCGTGACCCGACCCCGAGCTGTGTGAAAGACTTGGACCTGGGGGAATGTTACCTCCCCAGTCCGAAGAAACTGACTCGGTGGGACGTAACCCGACCCCGAGCTGAGTGAGACACTTGGCTCTGGGGGAATGTTACCTCCCCAGTCCAAAGAACCCGACTCGGTGGGACATAACCCGACCCCGAGCTGTGTGAAAGACTTGGACCTGGGGGAATGTTACCTCCCCAGTCCGAAGAAACTGACTCGGTGGGACATAACCCGACCCCGAGCTGTGTGAAAGACTTGGACCTGGGGGAATGTTACCTCCCCAGTTCGAAGAAACTGACTCGGTGGGACGTAACCCGACCCCGAGCTGAGTGAGACACTTAGCTCTGGGGGAATGTTACCTCCCCAGTCCAAAGAACCCGACTCGGTGGGACATAACCCGACCCCGAGCTGTGTGAAAGACTTGGACCTGGGGGAATGTTACCTCCCCAGTCCGAAGAAACCGACTCGGTGGGACATAACCCGACCCCGAGCTGTGTGAAAGACTTGGACCTGGGGGAATGTTACCTCCCCAGTCCGAAGAAACTGACTCGGTGGGACGTAACCCGACCCCGAGCTGAGTGAGACACTTGGCTCTGGGGGAATGTTACCTCCCCAGTCCAAAGAAACCGACTCGGTGGGACATAACCCGACCCCGAGCTGAATAACCAAGTAGTCTCGGCAGAACGAAATCCAGCCCCGAGCCGACTACCCCCTGGGGTTTTATTCAGAAGGGAAGTGAATCAACCTTTTGAAACCCTACCGAATCTGGCATGGGCGTCCCTCTGCCAGATCGGCGAAAAACAAAAACAAGATTCTGGAAAATGAAATTAAAAGGTGGGGTGACTTAGCTCCTATCCCAAAAACGTTTTTGCAAGCATAAACAACAACATTGATGCCTCAAAACAGCGTCCCGTCTGAGGTCTCCAAAACACAATTCTGAATCTTTCAATTCAGTGTCCCGGCGAACCAGGATTCGGATCAGAAGAGCGTTTGATTGGTAAGGGCACATCCTCTACACGTCGGTTCACTGGGGAGCCTGTGTATTATATGAGGGCTCCTCCTTACCACGCTGGAGTAGGCACACGCTACAGGGGCACAACGCATCCCCGTGCTGCGTCTCTCGTGGATCCGGATGATGAATGGATCAAAGAGTGTCCGGGATACTAAGGGCACATTCCTCCTTAGGTCCGGCATCACTGGAGCTAGCAATCGTCACGGGGGCATCACCATCCCCCGTGCTATGCTTCTCACGGATCCATTACATCGGGTAAGTGAGGATCAAAGAGTGTTCGACACATTAAAGGCATACTCCTCCTTATGTTCGGTAACACTGGAGTAAGCAATCGCCACGGGGGTATCATCCCTCCCCGTGCTATGCTTCTCACGGATCCCATGCGTCGAGTATGTCCCTGAGGACCCCGAGCCAAGAGAGATACTTGGTTCTGGGGGAATGTCTCGTCCCCAGACCAATGAGTGTGACTCGGTGGGACGTAACCCGACCCCGAGCCGAAAAAGGCACTTGGACCTGGGGGAATGTTACGTCCCCAGTCTGAAGGGCTGACTCGATGGGATGTACCCGACCCCGAGCTGAGAGAGATACTTGGTTCTGGGGGAATGTCTCGTCCCCAGACCAATGAGTGTGACTCGGTGGGACGTAACCCGACCCCGAGCCGAAAAAGGCACTTGGACCTGGGGGAATGTTACGTCCCCAGTCCGAAGGGCTGACTCGGTGGGACATACCCCGACCCCGAGCCAGATGACCTCGGCGGAATAAGATCCAGTCCCGAGCTGATGGTTGAAGCGGCCTTGGTGCCTGACTGTCTTATGTAGTGGGCGTCGAGTATGTCCCCTGTTTTTGTATATGGCTTTCAGTTTTGTTTTAAGAAAGCGGATGAAAAAATATTTATTCATATTGGGGACATACTGTCCTCCTTACAGTTCTTCTGCGTGATACTTCGAGAAAAAACTTTATATTTGGTTCATTTGTGGGCATTGTTTGATACCGACCGACCATATTGTAATCCCGGGGCCTGTTCCGTAAAGTTCTATCTCATCGGTTTCCTCAGCTGCAGCGAGTCGGGCATTTTTGTTTGGCCAGGCGCCTGGGCTTCTGTCTTCTTCTTCTTCTTCTCCCTGTTCCTTTTTCATTTTCGGTTATCTTCTGTGATGCAGAGGGTTTCTCGTGAGAGAGTTGCAAAGCAGCTGCGAGCTGTTTTCTGGCTCCCGCACACAATTCCAATCCCCTCCCGAGTGGGGAATTTCAGTTTCAGGTGGTAGCAGGACATCGCGGCTTTTGTTTTCATCATGAAGGGTCGCCCGACGATGGCCTGGTAACTGCTCATGCAGTCTACTACAGTGAAGTCTGTCATGATCGTCCGGGTTCGGGGATGTGTCCCGACAGTTATTGCCAACTGTATTCTTCCTAGTAGGATGACGGCCGATCCTCCGAAACCGTATAAGGGAGTGCTATCGTTGGTCAGGGTTGCATATTCTACCCCTAGGTCATCGAGTGCTTTTCTGGAAATTATGTCAACCGCGCTCCCGGGGTCCACTAGGATCCTGTCTACCTCCGACCCGCTGATGACTGCCTTGATTATCAATGCATCGTCATGAGGGAAACTTACTCCTCGGGTATCCTCATCAGTGAACATTATTGGTACCGACCGGCCTCCCTGTAGCCCTGTGACCTGCTCTGTTTCTAAGACATCTGGTCCTCGGGTTCTGCTGTAATCTTTCCTTGACCGGTTAGAGTTTCCGGCCGGTGTTCTTCCTCCTGCGATGATATTGATTTGGCGACCACGTGCTCTTTGTCTGGCTGTCATGACCTCGTGGTCAATGTATTTGTTTAGATACCCGTTTCGTGCTAGATCTTCCATTTGTTCTCGCAGATCTTTACAGCCGTCTGTTGCATGTCCTTTGGAGTTGTGGTGTACACAATAAGCCTTTTGGTTCCTTTTGTCCGGGGGGAATCTCCTTTGGTCGGGTTCCACTAAGAGGCCTTTCCCCTGGATCTCCATGACAATTTGTCCCAGAGGTTTCTTTAAGGGAATGTATGCATCTTCCCCGACCACATGGTTTACTTGGGTCGGCGCCCTTCTCTCTTGATTGTCCCGGTGCAATGGCTTGAATTCTTTGTGCTTCGGGGGTGGTTTTCTGGATTCTCTTTCTGTTCGGGGGGGGGGGCACCCTCCCTTGCGATTCTTTCTCTGATGGTGTTCCCTTTTCGGGATACTTTCTCTTCGTTCTCTAACAAAACGAATTTTCGGGCCACCTCCAGAGCGGTGGCGTAGTCCGGGGTGTCTTGGATCCTTAGATGGGTCCATAGCCTTCCGACCCTTAAGGCTCCCTTCAAGCTTTCCAGGGCCTCGGGGGATTCATACCCTCCGACTTCGAGTACCATATTATGGTACCTTTCAACAAATATCTTCAAAGGTTCGTCGTCTTCTTGTTTCATAAGCCTTAGTTCTCCAATTGTCTTTCTGGGGACACAAGCTCATCTGAAGTGTCGTATGAATGACTTTCTCAGTTGTGCGAAGCTGCTGATGCTTCTTGGGGCTAGGCTTCTATACCATAGCATGGCCGGTCCGGCCAGAGTTAGGGGGAACACTTTGCAAATGGCGTCCCCTGTTACCCCTTGCACCTCCATTAGTAGGACGAAACCTTCAATGTGGGTTTTGGGATCGGTATGGCCCTTGTATGGTGTCATGGTCGGCATGCTGAATCTTTTCGGGAATTTCTCTGTTTTTATTTCTTCTGTGAGGGGGGACTCATCCTTGCCGTCCGGGCCATCCCCTCTGTCTGTATCGGGGCATACTCCCCATTTGGCCAGCTCCTCCCGTAACCAAGATTTCATGCCGCTGTCTTTGGTTCCATTCCGCCTCATGCGGTCTCCTTTCTTTCTGTTATCCCGGGGGTGGTGCTTCTCGTGGCCGGTATCTTCTCGTACTTCTTCGTCATATTCTTTCTCCTTTCGCCGGGTGTTGCGAGGGCTATCATAGGAGGGGTCTGGTGACGATTTGTCACCCTCTTCCTCTCATGTGTCCTCAATCTGGGAATCTTCCTGAACCACTACAGATCTTACCCTGTAAGGATCCCTCCTCCGGGGTCTGTCGTCCTCACTTATATCGACAATTCTCTTTCCTTCCGCTATTTCGTTCCTTCTTCAGCTAGTCCCGGTCTCGAATTTTCCGTTGTGCACTCCTTCTACCTTTTCTAACCGGTCTACTATGGTTTTTAGGAAAGTTTGGTTCTCCTCCCTTTCCTTCCTCAGGTTCTCCTCAATTTTTTCCATCCAATCTGCAGCCGAGTTCCCTGATGGTTGGTGGTTTCCGTCTTCCGCCATTGTCTTACTACGCGAGTTGCTTTTTGTTAGAATTCCCCACAGACGGCGCCAACTGTTGGCGGCGGATTTTGGTCTCAGGGTAATATTGGAATATCACTCCTGAAGAAATCCTCCCTCAATAGTGAATTTGTTTGGTTATGGGGGACCAAAGGCAAATTTAGCAAAAGACAGATAAACACACCAATCAACAAGAAGATTTAACGTGGTTCGGTGGATTTGGATCCGAACTACGTCCACGGACACAAAAAAATGGTACTTTTATTACTTAAACACTTTTCTTGGGTCTCTACAAGTCAGAGCTTGAAGATTCAGATCACTAATTTGTTGATGATGCCTTAACACATACTATGTCCTCCTATTTATAATAGTATAGAAATCAGACTCTTATTTGCATAAGAAATCCTAGTTTGAACTCAGTCTTCTCTTCTTGCAAGGATTCCTAGTCTAATATTGCCTTCTCTTTTCTTATTCTTTTTCGGACTCTGACTTCCTTTCATTGTGAGAACATGATAATTTGCTTATCTTATCCGCAAGAATAGGGTGTCATTATCTTTGAGCATATCTTCGCCATATGGTCGGTCTTCATGAGGTCGGTCATGGTAGTCCTTTATGCTGAGAATGTTTCTGTCGACCTGATTGTGCCCGGCTATCTGAGCCCAGGTGATCGGTAGCCGGTCATGAAGTGCTCGGTCTATAGCTGTTGTGGTCGGTTTGGAACCGTAAGGTGTTTGTTCTTTTATTGCAAAGTGGTCGGGTTCGATTTGATGATCCCAACCAAGCAGGGAATTACCCTTCTGTCCTCGTCGTGCTGCCTTGAATACCATAGTGCCTAAAAACACCATCAACAGATACAATTCAGCAATGACAAGGAAGTTTTGGATTATGTCACAGTCATATGTTACGTCTCCTCATTCAAAAATTAAATTATGTGCCGGGTGGTGTATATGCCATCTCTCTCACAGCATGTGGGCTCCATAACTGTGTGGGGCCCGCCTGCTGTGAGAGAGATGACATATACACATGGCACATAATGGGGTCCGCTTGCTGTAAGAGAGATGACATATACAACTGGTACATGATATACCACCTCCTCCTAATTTGGTATCTCTCTGTTATATATTAAATGGCCTACAAGCAGTCCTTCTAGGTCTTTTCTTGTACTTCCCCTGCTGCTGCAACATAATCATTTTGTTGGATTTGCATTGGGAATTACTCATCAGTTTCTTAATTTCCACAAATTTTTTTTTTTGTATTTTGATATTCAATTTAGGTGATTTAAAATGTGTTGAAAGAATACTCAAATATCTAAAAAAATTTTATCCACGTCAAAGATAAAATTAGATTCCTTCCTAGTCAAAAATGAGCTTGAAATTGAATGTACTATACTGTCCAGAAATATACTAGATGGCGAGACACGAGTGAAGTACAAAAAATTCCAATGATAATAAAAAATCAATGGCACAATGTTGAATCTCAGTGGCATGACACTGGTGCGATATTGACTCCTAAACTGAGTAGGAAATTTGATTTTTATGATATTTATATATAAAAAAAACATATAGGATTATGTCGATAAATAATTTTTGGGAGGAAAATAAGCCTCATTTGAGGCAAAAGCACAAGAACAAGAAGATCAAATAAGAGTCCGGAGGAGAAGATTAAAGATTGACAACCTTCATGATTTATTTCATTTATCCATAACCTCTTAATCCCTTGTTTATTTTTTATTATATTGAACATGAGGATGCTTTTGTTTAAGTTATCCATCATGAACTAGATATTGTTTTAGAATTTTAATGAAACCTAATGTAAATTTTTGTTAATTGAATATTTTTTGTAATTGATTTGTAATCTTCTACGCATGATTGTTTATTTTATCCAATTCTTAATGCTTTTTATAGACTCATGATCGATAAGAATGATTTGGTAACGTTAATGAGTTTGAATAATGAATGTAATATTTTGACTTAAAAAAAAAATCATGTGATCTTATTCATAGACATGACGTGATTGATGAATGAAAATCTTTTGTAAGATGAGAATATACTTGCATGACATATGTAATCATTTAATGACTTGATCATAATGGATTCTTCTTAACTTGATTAATATAGTAATTTAGTTAATTGATTAAGAGTTGTGTGTCTATCTAACTATCTGAAGAGGTTTATAGATAATTTTATTTTTAGGAAAGAGATTTAATGGAATCTCTATGGGAAAATTGTGATTTTATAATCTTCTTATCTTATTACCTGTACGCATTTGAGTTTACTATTTATTTGTTTTTTCTTTATTTAATTAATAATTCTTACTTTTATAATCGCTATTATAAATAAAGTTGGGATTGAGACAATTTAGTATTCGGTAACAACAACGATTTCTCATGATTTCAATATTTTTATATATTATTTATACGATACCTGTGCTTACGTGTTATACAAAATCACAATCATATATTTTCCAGCAAATCATGTAAAAAATAAAGCATTGCATGAGGGAGTATGAAACTATATTGGGAAAAAATAGAAAAATAATAGTCTGTGCATATTTAGCCTTCTTGTTATTAGTTATTATACATTTTATATTATAACTTGTTGATGGTGTTTTCTAGGCACTACGATATTCAAGCAGCACGACAGGGGTAAGAAAGGTAATTCACTTCTCGGTCAACATCATTAATGCCGACCCGACCATTAAGAGCCAAACAGTGAGGGACCGAGCACTTGGTGATAGGTGACCGACCACTTTTCCAGATAAATCGGGCACTATCAAGTCGGCAGAAGCATTCTCAGTATAAAAGACTATCATGACCGACCTCATGAAGACCGACCAGACAGGCGAGATATGCTCAAGATGACGACACCCTATTCTTGCAGATAAGATAAACAAATTATCATACTCTCACAAGGAAATGAAGTCAGAATCCAAGAAGGAATAAGAAAAGTGAAAGCAACGTTGGATTAGAAATCCTAACAAGAGGAGAAGACTAAGTTCAACTAGGATTTCTTATGCAAATAGGAGTCTGATTCCTGTACTATTATAAATAGGAGGGCATAGTATGTGTAAAGGGCATCAAAAAATAAGGGATCTGAATCTTCAAGCTCTGACTTGTAGAAAACAAAAAGAGACCCGAAAATAGTGTTTAAGTAATAAAAGTATCATCTTGTTTGTGTCTGTGGACGTAGGTTGGATCCAAATCTACCGAACCACGTTAAATCTCCTTGTTGATTGGTGTGTTTATCTGTTTTTTGCTAAGTTTGCCTTTGGTCCCCCATAACCAAACAAATTCACTATTGAATGAGGATTTCTTCGGGAGTGATATTCCGATATTACACTGAGACCAAAATCCACCGTCAACAGTTGTCGTCGTCTGTGGGGAACTCAACAAAAAGCGGTTTGCGTAGTAAGACGATGGCAGAAGGTGGAAATCACCAATCGTCGGGGAATCCGGCCACAGATTGGATGAATAAGATAGAAGAAAACATAAGGAAGGACATGGATGATAGTCAGGCCCTCCTAAAAACCATGATGAACCGACTGGAGAGAATGGAAGAGGGGAACCGCGAGAAGCCTGAAACCAGAGCTAATCAAAGAAGATGAGAGTTAGCAGGTGGAAAGATGGTTGTGGATACAAGTGAGGACGATGGACCTAGGAGGAGGGGGCCTTACGGGATAAAATCCATAGTGGTGGAAGACGATTCACAAGCAGATGACACATGGGAAGAAGAAAAAGAGAGACGTTCGACATATTCCTCTTATGATAGTCTCCGCTACACTAGAAGAGGAGACACAGAGTACGACGAAACTGTGCGGGAGATTCCAAGGCGTAAGGAACATCACACCCGGCGCAACAGACATGAAGAAGATCACAGAAGGCGACATGGCGGCCCAAATAGCGAGGTAAAATCTTGGTTAAAAAAAAGAGATGGCCAAGTGGAGGACAAACCTCAAAACAGATACAGGAGACACCCGGGAAGGGATCCGGATCGCATGCGGAGTTAGAAGGCAGCCCGCAGCTGCTTTGCAACTCTCTCACGAGAAACCTCTGCATTGAGGAGGGTACCAAAAAACGGCAGAGGAATGAAGACGGAGGAAAAGCCAGTGGAGATCCTAGTCCTCGGCCAAACAGAATAGCCCGGCTAGCGGCGGCTGAGGAATTATAAGGGATAGAACTTTTCGGACCGGGAAAAAACATAAAGATAGGGGGAGGCTTGGACAAGACCCTGAGACAGAGCCTACTAGAATGTCTAAAAGAGTATCCGGACATCTTCAAACGGGGGACATACTCAACACCGATTATAGAGGACAGTTGGCGCCGATGCCACTTCAATCATCAGCTCAGGGCTGGAGTTCATTCCGCCGAGGCCTCTTCATCGGCTCGGGGCTGGATCTCGTTCCGCCGAGGCTGCTATACTATTCGACTCAGGGGTCGGGTTACATCCCACCGAGTCGTGCTTATTGGCCTGGGGACAGAACATTCCCCCAGAACCAAATGTCTCTTTAGCTCGAGGTCCTCAGAATATTCAGGAACATACTCGATGCATAGGATCCGTGAGAAGCATAGCACGGGGATGGATGATACCCCCGTGGCGATTGCTTACTCCAGTGTTACCGAACATAAGGAGGAACATGCCCTTAATGTGTCGAGCACTCTTTTGATCCTCACTTACCCGATGTAATGGATCCGTGGGAAAGCATAGCACGGGGGATGATGATGCCCCCGTGACGATTGCTAACTCCAGTGATGCCGGACCTAAAGAGGAATATACCCTTAGTATCCCGGACACTCTTGGATCCATTCATCATTTGGATCCAAGAGAGGCGCAGCACGGGGATGCGTTACGCCCCTGTAGCGTGTGCCTGCTCCATCTTGGTAAGGAGGAGCCCTCGTACAATACACATGCTCTACAGTGACCCGACGTATAGAGGATGTGCCCTTACCATTCAAACGCTCTCCTGATCCAAATCCTGGTTCGCCGGGACACTGAATTGAAAGATTCAGAATTGTGTTTTGGAGACATCGGGCAGGACGCTGTTTTGAGGCATCCGTGTTGTTGTTTATACTTGCGAAACGTTTTATTTTGGGACAAGCGCTAAGTTGCCCCCGCCCTTTAATTTTATTTTTCAAAGTTTTGTTTTCGTTTTCCACTGGTCTGGTAGGGGGACGCCAGTTCCAGACTCAGTAGGGCTTCAAAAGGTTGATTCATTTCCCTTCTAAATAAGTCCAGCCTGATTAATCTGTTCGAGGCTGGATTCGTTCCTCCGAGGCCACTTGATTAATCGGCTCGGGGTTGGATTCGTTCCACCGAGGCCACTTGACTAATCGGCTCGGGGCTGGATTTTGTTCCGCCGAGGCCACTTTGTTTTTCTCAGCTCGGGGTCGGGGTACGTCCCACCGAGTCAGCCATTCGGACTGGGGACGTAACATTCCCCCAGGTCCAAGTGCCTTTCTCAGCTCGGGGTCAGGGTACGTCCCACCGAGTCAGCCATTCGGACTGGGGACGTAACATTCCCTCAGGTCCAAGTGTCTTTCTCAGCTCGGGGTCGGGGTACGTCCCACCGAGTCAGCCCTTCGGACTGGGGACGTAACATTCCCCCAGGTCCAAGTGCCTTTCTCAGCTCGGGGTCAGGGTACGTCCCACCGAGTCAGCCATTCGGACTGGGGACGTAACATTCCCCCATGTCCAAGTGCATTTCTCAGCTCGGGGTCAGGTTACGTCCCACCGAGTCAGTCTTCTTTGGACTGGGGAGGTAACATTCCCCCAGAGCCCAAGTCTTTAACTCAGCTCGGGGTCGGGTTACGTCCCACCGAGTCAGTCTTCTTTGGACTGGGGAGGTAACATTCCCCCAGAGCCCAAGTCTTTCACTCAGCTCGGGGTCGGGTTACGTCCCACCGAGTCAGTCTTCTTTGGACTGGGGATGTAACATTCCCCCAGAGCTAAGTATCTCACTCAGCTCGGGGTCGGGATATGCCCCTCCGGCTCATGTTAACCCCCGAAGGGTCTCAAAGTGTTCGATGACAAGAAACTCAAAAAAAAAAAAAAGAGAAAGGGAAAAGAAAAGTAAATACATAAATACATAAAATACAAAGTTATTACAAAAAAAAAAATAGAGAGTTAAAGTATACATAGGGCCCCGGTCGGGTTACCCTTTCTCATTCAGCCCGCACAGGGGCGGGAATTTCTTCCTCAACTAGCTCAGACGGCGGAAGGATCAGCTCGGCCTCAGGAGGAGGAACATCGGCTTCAACCTCGGCAACATGAGAGACCTCTGCTTCAGGAATGGGAGGAGGGATCTCAAAACAGTCCTCACCGGGGGCGGGAACATCAGGTCGTCCTTCTTGGGAAGCCCCGGAAGTCGGAACAACCGAAATCGGGTCGGGATCCATCACCTCCTCGGAAGGAGGAGGGATCCATTTCTGGAACTCCTCCTCGGAGATCTCCCCCTTGCAGAAACCGATGGCCGCGTAGATAGGATCCATGTTCAGACCTGGCAGTACCATCGGTATTAGTTCAGCGCAATCACCAACCCCCTCAAGGCGGATGACATCTTTCTCGGCCTCAAGATCGGCCTCTCTCTCCTCAAGCTCGGCCTCTTTCCTTTCAAGATCATCCCGGGCCCGTGCCATCTGTTCGTCCTTGGCTTTCAGCCTAGCCTCAACACTTGATACCTTCCATTTCAAAATGCCAATCTCAGATTGGGCAACTTTCAAATCCTCCCTGGCAGTGTCGGCAAGTTTTCGCTCCAACGCGGTAGCAGCCTTGAGAGCCTTGTTGATTTTGAAGGTCTCTATTGCAGTCGATTCATGATTCTTTATCACCTCCTCCCGGTCGGCCAATTTAGCCTCCACCTCTGTAAGGCAACTCTGAAGCCTCTGGGCCTGACCACCCTCGGACAATAGACTCAGAAGGAGGTCCTTATTCTTGGCCATGAGATAAGTAGCCTGCAAAAAAACAAAGAAATCAAGATATATAAAAAAAAAACGAGACCCAAAATCAGAAAGGAGAGGAATAAAACTACCTTTGCCATTTGGGAGCTCAGCTCGGTCACCAAGGCTTCAGGAGAGATATCCTCATATCTCGAAACCTCCCCCGGAGGAATCACCTCGGCCAATTCATTAAAACCGGCACTAGATGGGAAGTAGCCTCCCAGATGTTTTCTCCCAAATCATCCACCCCAAGGATCACGGAACCTTTTCGCCTCTTGGAGGAGCCCTCAGACGATTTTTTCCCCCGACGGGCGTCTTTCTTCTTGCCCTGCACAGGCTCCTCCTCCTCCAACTCAGTCTCCTTTGACCCGAACTGACGCCTCCTCTTCCTAAAAGGTTTCGGCGGACTGACAAGACGAGCAGATCCTGATGACGGCACACCAGAAGGAGAAGATAGACCTCGAGCAGCCGGCTGAACCTTCCCCTGAGACTCCCTCCCAGCTTCAACAGATTCAGGATGTGCTCGGGAAGTTCCAGTATCAGCACGGCCGGCCTTCTTCATGGTACCGGCCAACTTCTCGAGATACTTTGGTCTCTTTGACATGCCTACAAAAAAAAAGGGGAAGACAAAGAAAGAAGGAAATCAGGACCCGAGCATGCAGTAAAGAGAGAGAAAAGAAGACATCAAACGTAATAAATGAACAGGGAAGTCAACTAAAAAATCAGCGAACATCTACCTATCCGACCCGAGACATTCGAAGGGACAGTCCGAGTAAGGCCCGACTCAACAAAAGCCGCATCATTAACCAACTTCCTCCAGTGGGCGGCAAACCGACGAGCCCAGACTACCCGTTTCCGGACCCGATGGGAAACCTTGGGAGCATCCCTCCAACAGGCTAGGAGGAATAGGAAAGAAAGGGTAAGAGTCCAAAAAAAAACTAAGGAAAGCTAAAAGTTGATCTCCAAACCTCCCGCCCTGAAGATATCTGGTACCAAGAATTCCCCTTCATCCGACCTTAGGGACCGTCCCAATCCCCAGTGGCCCAGAACCAGAGGTCTTTAAAATTCTTATTGGAGTCAGGGAGCTTTTGGACGACGTTTGACGAGCTGTCATAAGCGGAAATGTAATACCATCCGTGATACGACCTAGGATTGGCTTTCAGCCGGTATAACCTCTTCACCTCTTCAAGAGAAGGCTCGCCGAGTCCTGCCCGATGCCAAGCTACATACAACCCGGCCAGAATCATCCAACTGTTTAGACTCAACTGACAAGGAGCAATCTCCATCTCGGCCAGCATCCAAGCAAAGTTAGGCTGAACCGGCAGCCGCAGTCCACACTCGAAAAAGGCAGGAAGAAGTGCCACCGAGCCCTCGTCGGGTTGACTAGCGCGATCCATCAAGCCGGGAACTTCAAGGGCGATATCTATCGGAATATTATATCGCTGTCGAAGTAGGGCGAGGTCATCTTCAGTTATTTTGGAAGGACGGTTCATATCCAGAGCGGAAGAGCCAAGATCACCGGGCTCTGGATCCCTCCGAGGAACCATTTGATGGTAAGAATCTTGTTCAATCTCAGAAAGAGTAGGGGTAGCGTCAAGGTCTTCTACAATGGGTGCCCCCGAGTCCGAGGAGAGCTCTTCCGCAGGGGGGGGAGTTGAGGGTTTAGCAGGATTTTCAGGGGGAGAATTATTGTCAGACATCCCTAAACATCCGCAAAACAAAAAAGGAAGGGGAGGTCAGTCTATAACTAAGAAATTACTCAGGTTTCTTCCGTCTCAACTAGGCAGGTGGGTTCTAAGTGCCCTAAAGCAAGAAACCAACAAGCTATAAATCTTTCCCTAGCAACATTCAAAAGTAAAGATTCACAACACACAAACAGCGAAGAGGTCGTTTAGAAGACTTACTTGTTCTTTCAGAAAAAAAAATAATAATTGAAGATTGCACAGCACAGTTTGCTCGTCCCCCAAATTTTGTAGGTCACAGTGGAGAGAGAAAGACTCACGGCAGGAAGAAACTCCAAAAACGCTGAGTCGAACGAGTCGCGGTTGAAACACTCACAAGAGAAATCGGCCAAAAAGACTGCACAGTAGAAGCCTCGTCCTCTTATAGTCATGAATGGGACGCTCATGACCGTTAGATCTAGAAAGGAAGCCTGGATGGATGCAAAGTGTCAACAACGGAAGAAGCCTTCCCGGATCAAACAAAGGGCTAAGGATCAAAACGCCTCTACACGGTCGATTCACCTTCCTTTTGGCGGGAACCCGACGGATGGTCGACAAGTGTCAAAATTAGAAAAAAACCCTAAAAGATGATTTGATGGGCATTTAAAACAGACGTGACTATTGCGCGTCTCAAGAAGAGGCGCTTGAAAAGGGCGACGGAACACTTCAGAATCGGGTCGACCTCCACTAGAATAAATCAGCACACCATCTTTACATAGTTCCTGTTGGTTTTATTCTAGGTCCCAAGATCATCAAACAAGCATGAAGATGTGTGAAATACATATCAAAGAAGTTGCGGAATACTTACATTGATCGGTTGAGACGATTTGAAGACAAACAAAACCATTTTTAGCCCTCCAAGGTGCGCCCACTGCTCAAAAATTTCAGTTTTGAGTCTTCAAGAATCCAAGATTTCGAGCTCCAATCTTCGTCAAACGATTCCCGGCTCGTGGGTGGGTTTCCCTAACACCTTCGTATGCCTCTTAGAAGTGTACTAGCACTTGGATCTTGCCACAAAATCAAGCTTCTTCCTCTCTTGGATGGACTGTCACGTTTTTGGACAGTTTCACAGCCCCTTGGGCGCCACTTTGAGAGAGAGATAGGTGATGAGAAAGTGTGTATTAGGTTTTTCAAATATTCATCTAATGAATAATAAATGAATTACCAAAGTGTAGAGAGATATTTTGCTTTTAACTTTTGGTGAAACCATTTCACCTTTTACCATAAACTTGGTAGGTGTGGGTAAATAGTTTGTAAAAGCAAAACAAGGTAGTTGGGTGGTAGGTACACCTACCACACATGGGCCCCACTTATTTGAATTCAAAATTCAAATATCTCTACGAACATTTACCGCGGCTCGGTTCCGTTTAATCCGATTAAACGAACTTCCGTCGTTAAATAATTAAATCTAATTTAATTAAATATCGATGCGACGCAAATATATTACGGACGTCGTTTACGAATTAATTCTAAATTAATTCGTTTGTTCGCATTAAAGTCCGACTTTAATTTCGTAATGAATTCAATTCATATTAATATATCCGATATATTAATTTTAGCCCATTCGAATAAATTAAATAGAAAAATCAAATTTAACTATTAAATTTATTTTACCGATTAATTCCAAATTAATCGCGTTCTCTCTCTTTAGACGATATTTTATCCCAGATAAAATATCTCCGTAATTAATCCCAGATTAATTTTCTCTCTCATCGAAATAATCCCAGATTAATTAAAGTGCGATTCATACGTCATCGGTGTATCATTGGGAAGCGACCCATGAGATCTCCGGATATGTTGGCAGTAAATTCGGTTATCGGACTATCCGAACACGTACGTACCAAGTACTACGTTTTACCGATTCACAAGACAAGGTTGGCTTCTAGCAAAGCGCCATGCCTACCCATTTCTCCGGAAATATCCTTACAGGAATATATTGATCTGTATCAGGCGTAGTATACATCGTATAGTGCATATCGATCTAGTATCGGATGGTCACGTGCTAGGCCTGAGGCTGGAGTTGTGTCTGCCCCGTACGAAGCACATGTCGGATTTCTGGTAACTAATCTCTATAATCGGATATACATGACCTAGTCATAATATCCCGATGGCCGCGCAGTACTTAAGAGCACTAATACCGTATCATACGTGACATCATCTCCACTATGACTGGAGTGATACTTCCGTCTTGACATCACACCCAATACTCTACGATTCTCAATATACCCAGTATTGGCGTACACAGAACCGGTTAAAGCCCTGGACGACCTCAACCAAAGTATATTGATTGTCATAAGTATTAGCGGTGCAAGTCTCAGGTTAAGACCAAATACACCTACCCTGATTTCGGACTCCCATAGACACATAGTCAAACTACCAATGGGATTCCGATGGGGTCTATCCAGAGCGAAGCTGTTTCCCGTACTATCTGTGAAACACAACCTCATACTACACTTGCATAAATATCCAATACTTAAATATATGAGAACTATGCCCGTTATGCCCTCACAACGTACACAAGTGCAATACTAGTCTTTTACGCATTACTGATGTCCAATCTCGATAATACTCTGACTAGGGATATTTAATGACTAATCCTTTGTGGACTGATACTGTCTCATATCATTCTCAATCCAGGAACTAATCATAGGGACCTCCTATCATTTATATATCTAAGGTGATCTAATCACAAATGATAAGATAGCAATCTCCTTTGTCACATAGTTAATTTGTACAACAACACCATGATCTGTACAAATAGTGACGCTATGGGTCATAATTGTCCAACAATCTCCCACTTGGCCTATAGCCAGTCACTCGAGTGCCTAACACCCGAACTATGTACTGTTCGCTCAAATTGCTTAGAAAAGGTTTTCGTCAGCGGATTTACATGATTATCGTCTGACGCGATTTATACGATCATCACATCGCCACGATGTATGATCCGAACGAATCAGATGAATATCGAAGTATATATCTGGATTGTTGATGAGACCATTAATTCTTTAGGCTGTGCTGACGCCTAGCTCAGCCGCTAACAGAACTATATCTAATCTAATTAGATTTATTATCGACCCAAATGGCTTCTATTGCTGCCTCAGCTGCAGCAATAATCCGTATTTTTTGTTTATATGGTAATAGTATCTTGCTTGGAAGATTTCCAGCTCACTGTTTCGGTATTCAAACTTTATAGTACCGTTTGCGACTTATAGTCGTCTTTATTGGTTTGGAAACTTGCTACAGCGATCCCAGTCACTTCAAGTTCTCATTCTCCATAGACTAAGACATCATCATTAGTTCTCTGAGATACTAACAGATGTTCTTAACTTCAATCCAGTGACTATCACTCGGATTGGTCTGATTGTGTCTCCATACACTCAAAGCGTATGAGACACCATATCACGTACATTTTAAATGTACATTTTCTCAGAGAGTGTTAACAACTTTAAATCTATCCCAATAGATCTTATTCCTAGAATAAGGTTGTTACTCCTAAGAATTCTACGGAGAATTATTTCGAAAGCCAAGCTTTCACCGATTGTTTTATGGGAATATCATTTCCAAGAAATGACATATATTATCATTATTTTATACATGACATTCATTGTCAGTGCGCTCCCACTAACCTCCTTATATACACAAGAATTATTTTCGTTTTGAATTAAATCATAAATCATTATGATTACATCAAAACGTCTGTTCCAAGAACCTTATGCTTGCTTCAATCCAAACATGGATCGAACAACCCGCAAACCTAGTTTGCTGGTTTTAGGTATAACAAAAAATCGTCAGGATTATAAACATCCTCCAAAAGGTTTCCGTTTAAGGAAAGCGATTTTGATCTTTAACTGACACATTCTTAAATGTACAATTTCAGCAAGCATTATCCAAATGGATTTAAATGGTTTACCGTGGCAACATGTAAAAGGTTGAACCGTAATCAACACAATGTTGATAACGATACCTTTTCGTTAAAAGCCTAGCTTTATACGTTGGTATGTTGCCATCCATGTATGTCTTCCTTGAAGACTTATACTGTACCAGTAGGCATAATGCCTTGTGGTACTTCAACTAGTGTCCAAACATAGTTGGTATACATGGAATCCATTTTGGACTCATGGCACTTTGCCATAATAGGGAGTCGATACCTTGTATCACTTCCTCAAACGTACGTTGGTCTACCTTAATAAGATTGCATCTTATGAGGTGAGATCAGAAACCTATACCCCAGGTTGTTTCTGATTCTCTCCGATCTACGCGGTTCTTGTGTATTCGAAGATTAATGGTATAGTTTCATCCTTGATGAACTATCTGTGTTCCATTAAGGACTTCGTGCGTTGAACAGTATTACTCCGACTTTCATCGAGTTATACCATCCTCCCACTTACCACTGCATATCGGTATTCCTCTTAGGAAAACCGCATGGTGAGCAACAATAACATTGTTCTCTCGTGAGATGCAAAAATACTATACTTATGGTTTCCCCTAGGATAACCTATAATTGGCACTTATCCTATTTGGGTTTTAGTTTGGTATCATCCAACATATGCCTAGCATACCCAAATCATCAGGAATGAGAAACCCGATTTCTTTCCCGTTCATATCTAATATGATATCTGTCAAACAGATTTATATGGAACCTTATTCTAAATAAGAATTACACTGTTAATGCATATTCGTTGAAGGAAATGGTAGCTCAGAGCGACTCATGATTAACCTTATCATGTCCAACAAAATTCGGTTTCTCCGTACAGACACACCGTCAAACTGACATGTCCTAGGAGGAGTCCTCATTGAAAGAATACTATACTCTTTCACGTATGTTTGAAACTTACTGCTTAAGTATTTTCCATTACGGTCTTACCGCGATGGTTTAATACTTTAGATGATCTGTTTGTCTACTTCGTGTCGAAACTCTAAAAGTTATCGATTTGTGTTCTTCAAAGAAACACATAACCATAATGTGATGCCACATCCGTTAAGGTCACGAAATATTCATATTCATATCTAGTATTGCTAGATATGGGCCCACTTACTTCACTATGAATAGGGCTAACAGATCGATGGCACTATTACTATTACCAAGTAAATAGCGTTTCAGGTACTTTACCTAGTAAACTAGATTCGTAGACTTTATTTGAATAGTCAAATCAGTCCTAGTACCCACTCTTCAAAAGCGTGTGATATACGAGTCTTGTTTAATTGTGTCCCAGACACAATGCCACAAATAAGTCTCTACTGATCAAATCAGTTTGAGCTATATATTTGTCATTTTATATGTTTGAGATTTATTTATATTCAAAATATAAATTCTGTTACTCACATCTAATGTGTTTATCTTAATATCATTCTTTATATAATGAAACACTTTAGTTGTTCTAGAATATAAAGGTCTATTCGCAACGGATTAAACACTGATATAAAGATAATTTTCTAGTCAAACTAGTTACATTATAACAGTTCCTAATTTAAGTACATACCCAAAAGGTAGTTCCTAAACTTATGGTTCTACGGTCGAAACAGCGACTTTCATCATGTTTCCGATTCGCAGATTAATCTCAGCTTGAAGTCAGTATCCTGCTCACAGCAGATTCTGAACATCAATCCATACAATTTATGTACCATACTAAGTATTTTAAAATCCAATTTAATACTAGTAATAGACATAATATTGACAAACATTCTTAAAGTCAGAGCCTTGCCCTTTCTTTAATTCCTTCGTGTCTGCCATATCCAACGGCAGTCACTTTAGGATATGTCTTTTATCTTCCCAGAAGATCATAATGATTTTGCCTTTGCCTTTCAATATTTCAGAAGCCTTTGGCCAAGCCTTGGGTTTCTAGAATATTGAAGTATGGTGCGCCTTGCGCCACTTACCTAATTGCAAAGTTTGACTTTATCTCCTCGAGAATAGTCTTTAACCCTCCAAGAGTTATTTATTGCAATTTCAATACTTCTTAAATCTAATCATAGATTTATGACAAGTATATCGTATTAAGCACTTAAGTTATCATCACATAAATCTTACAAAGATTATGCTCTACTATTTGCTTAATTCATGGCTTAGGCATAATAGGTTATTTTATCAATAAAGTAACTTATTATTTATTTCCAGGACCATCCTGAAATTATTCCCAATTAAAATATAGTCGTTTAAATACATTTTCACCTAGGATTATGTTTTAACACTAATCTTTCATTCATCTTGATTCTAATAGTCCAACTATTTAATCAACGATTCGTGGTACTATGTATTATATTGATTATTATAGTCCAACTATATAATCAAATATAATTTAAATCAATTAACCTCAATTACATTGATTACTATAATCCAATTATAAAATCAACTGTAATTAATTAATTCAAATATTTGATTACTATAATCCAATTATATAATCAACTATAATACAGTCCAACTGCTTATTAAAACAACAATTTAAATATTGTCCAACTAACATTTAATTTATATGACGAATAATTTGAATGAGCGCGTATGGCAAGTAATTAAACGAATATTGCAAATTCAATTCTTGCCTCCCACTATTTTTCGGCGAGCCTCTAACCCTCTGTCGAGTACTCGGGAAACCGTGTTTCCTAGTGGGCTAGGATCCCGTTAAATATCATACAATCTTGACTTTGGCCAACAAATTGTATGATAATTAACTAGGTAGATCTCAAAGATCAATTGGATCTAATCCAATTCCTAGATCCAGTAGGCGGATATCCAAATCCTAAACATATATCTTATATATGCCAATACATCCAATGTATTACCTAACCATTTTTTCTCTGAATCAACTAAGTCTTGGCTTTGGCACACAACAAACTAATGATCCCAGTCAAGCGCGACCCATTGACCATGGAAAGCTTCGTAATCAATGTCGATGGACAAGAATGGTCTTGACTTTGGCCAACAAACCACAACTTGGACAAGACACCAATATAGAACAAAACTCTCGTGATTCAAACACATCTTCGACGGACAAAGGGCTTGACTTTGGCCAACAACCCAATGCCATCTCGGATCTTGAGTAAGAATCACTCAATGGAAGGAAAAAAGCATGATATTTGTTGAGGGTTTTTTGCGTGCAATTGGCTACCAATTTATTATCTTTGTTTAGGTCTCATCATCATACACCCTTAAACATGCATTCTAAATACATAATAAAGCGCATATGAAAATAAATAATAATGATATGCGGATGGATACTTAACACATTGATCCTAGATCAATCTCTCACTTTCTCTCTCAAACTAGCACTTGTATTACTTCTACCCCTTTACACTACACTACTAAAGAAACCTCATTTACATTGAGGGGAATATGTGGAGAAGAGAATACAAAGAGAATAAAGGTGATAAGGCTGGACACGCAGGTCCAATTTAATAAATCGAATTTATTACAACAATTTCCAAAATTGCCCCCACCCGACTAATATCCATCCGATATACATTATTCATTCATCACAACCATGTATTCACACAAGCATGTTATCAATCAATCTAATCAAATTAATTAATCTAATCTGAATTAGTGAGTCATCCAATGTTCAACAACGATTTGATTTTGCGCGAGTCAAACTCGTTTTTGCGAATAAGTACTCAAAGTACGAATTCTCGAATTAAATTAAACTACAACATTAAATCCATTTTAATATGTATTTAATACTAATTCACTATTTAATTCCAAATTAAATATTACACTTTATTAATAAACCTTTTACGACTTAAATTCCAAATTTAATCGTTACGGGTCTCAAAGCCCGATTAACGTCCAACGTCAATTTAATTCAAGTCCAATGGGCTTTCATTAATTTCTTCTTTAAGGCATGGCTTTGGCAACCAAAACCCAATCAGGAGTAACCCCATAAGCCAGAAATAATTTCGGCCCATTAGGCCCAATTTAAACTTTAAAGGTTCATTAAGTTGCATTTGGGCTTTTGGAAGTGGTTTTGGGCCCAATTAGATCCAATCCAATTTGCCTAAACCCAACTTTGTACAACAAAGCCCAATAAGCCCAATAACAACTTTAAAAGCTAAATCCAATTTTAAGGCTCATATAATCAAATTACCAATTCCCAAATTTCCAATTTAATTACCTAAAGTGTATATATGATTAATCACACCAAATCAATATTTCCAAAACATCAAATTAGTCCAATTAATCATGTTCTTCATCATCATCACATGTCCAACACATTAATGAAAAATCAAACCCATTAACCATGCTATATGTCTCGGCCAAGGGAGTTATTTCATGTCCAATTCGGTTTCAATCCAATTAATCCACAATCGACATTAAATCAACTTCCCGAATGATTTCCAATACATCCAATTATCAAAAATCAAAAAATACCAAGACATTAGGGCATTTCTACATTCGGCCACTTGAAGGAATTTGGGGTTTTTGTTCAATTCAAAATTCAATCCAATTAATTTCAAATTAACATTATCCAATGTCATTCCAACTCATCCAATGAATCAAAATGAAAAAATCTCAAGATTCAACATGAACCCTAATCATTCGGCCAAGGTAGATATATTGGGGAAAAATTATTCCAAATCATTTTCTTGAAATTGATCCAATCAATCTTCAATTAAACATATATTAAGCATGCTCAATCAAACAATTTAACCAAATCATGCTCAAAATCAATTTACCCAAATTTTAAGCCCTAAAATTTCATGCTTGAACCTAGGCTCTGATACCATTGTTGGTTTTATTCTAGGTCCCAAGATCATCAAACAAGCATGAAGATGTGTGAAATACATATCAAAGAAGTTGCGGAATACTTACATTGATCGGTTGAGACGATTTGAAGACAAACAAAACCATTTTTAGCCCTCCAAGGGCGCCCACTGCATGCAGTCCACTGCTCAAAAATTTCAGTTTTGAGTCTTCAAGAATCCAAGATTTCGAGCTCCAATCTTCGTCAAACGATTCCCGGCTCGTGGGTGGGTTTCCCTAACACCTTCGTATGCCTCTTAGAAGTGTACTAGCACTTGGATCTTGCCACAAAATCAAGCTTCTTCCTCTCTTGGACTGTCACGTTTTTGGACAGTTTTCACAGCTCCTTGGGCGCCACTTTGAGAGAGAGATAGGTGATGAGAAAGTGTGTATTAGGTTTTTCAAATATTCATCATAATGAATAATAAATGAATTACCAAAGTGTAGATAGATATTTTGCTTTTAACTTTTGGTGAAACCATTTCATTCACCTTTTACCATAAACTTGGTAGGTGTGGGTAAATAGTTTGTAAAAGCAAAACAAAGTAGTTGGGTGGTAGGTACACCTACCACACATGGGCCCCACTTATTTGAATTCAAAATTCAAATATCTCTACGAACATTTACCCCGCGGCTCGGTTCCGTTTAATCCGATTAAACGAACTTCCGTCGTTAAATAATTAAATCTAATTTAATTAAATATCGATGCGACGCAAATATATTACGAACGTCGTTTACGAATTAATTCTAAATTAATTCGTTCGTTCGCATTAAAGTCCGACTTTAATTTCGTAATGAAATTCAATTCATATTAATATATCCGATATATTAATTTAAGCCCATTCGAATAAATTAAATAGAAAAATCAAATTTAACTATTAAATTTATTTTACCGATTAATTCCAAATTAATCGCGTTCTCTCTCTTTAGACGATATTTTATCCCAATAAAATATCTCCGTAATTAATCTCAGATTAATTTTCTCTCTCATCGAAATAATCACAGATTAATTAAAGTGCGAGTCATACGTCATCGGTGTATCATTGGGAAGCGACCCATGAGATCTCCGGATATGTTGGCAGTAAATTCGGTTATCGGACTATCCGAACACGTACGTACCAAGTACTACGTTTTACCGATTCACAAGACAAGGTTGGCTTCTAGCAAAAGCGCCATGCCTACCCATTTCTCCGGAAATATCCTTACAGGAATATATTGATCTGTATCAGGCGTAGTATACATCGTATAGTGCATATCGATATAGTATCGGATGGTCACGTGCTAGGCCTGGGGCTGGAGTTGTGTCTGCCCCCGTACGAAGCACATGTCGGATTTCTGGTAACTAGTCTCTATAATCGGATATACATGACCTAGTCATAATATCCCGATGGCCGCGCAGTACTTAAGAGCACTAATACTGTATCCTACGTGACATCATCTCCACTATGACTGGAGTGATACTTCCGTATTGACATCACACCCAATACTCTACGATTCTCAATATACCCAGTATTGGCGTACACAGAACCGGTTAAAGCCCTGGACGACCTCAACCAAAGTATATTGATTGTCATAAGTATTAGCGGTGCAAGTATCAGGTTAAGACCAAATACACCTACCCTGATTTCGGACTCCCATAGACACATAGTCAAACTACCAATGGGATTCCGAGGGGGTCTATCCAGAGCGAAGCGTTTCCCGTACTATCGGTGAAACACAACCTCCTACTACACTTGCATAAATATCCATACTTAAATATATGAGAACTATGCCAGTTATGCCCTCACAACGTACACAAGTGCAATACTAGTCTTTTACGCATTACCGATGTCAATCTCGATAATCTCTCTGACTAGGGATATTTAATGACTAATCCTTTGTGGACTGATACTGTCTCATATCATTCTCAATCTAGGAACTAATCATAGGGACCTCATATCATTTATATATATAAGGTGATATAATCACAAATGATAAGATAGCAATCTCCTTTGTCACATAGTTAATTTGTACAACAACACCATGATCTGTACAAATAGTGACGCTATGGGTCATAATTGTCCAACAGTTCCCGGCACCAACTTGCATACTCGTTGGAACCGAGAACTAGGGGACATATGTTGATGGTGTTTTCTAGGCACTACGATATTCAAGCAGCACGACAGGGGTAAGAAAGGTAATTCACTTCTCGGTCAACATCATTAATGCCGACCCGACCATTAAGAGCCAAACAGTGAGGGACCGAGCACTTGGTGATAGGTGACCGACCACTTTTCCAGATAAACCGGGCACTATCAAGTCGACAGAAGCATTCTCAGCATAAAAGACTATCATGACCGACCTCATGAATACCGACCAGACAGGCGAGATATGCTCAAGATGACGACACCCTATTCTTGCAGATAAGATAAACAAATTATCATACTCTCACAAGGAATGAAGTCAGAATCCAAGAAGGAATAAGAAAAGTGAAAGCAACGTTGATTAGAAATCCTAACAAGAGGAGAAGACTAAGTTCAACTAGGATTTCTTATGCAAATATGAGTCTGATTCATGTACTATATAAATAGGAGGGCAGAGTATGTGTAAAGGGCATCAAAAAATAAGGGATCTGAATCTTCAAGCTCTGACTTGTAGAAAACAAAAAGAGACCCGAAAAGAGTGTTTAAGTAATAAAAGTATCATCTTGTTTGTATCCGTGGACGTAGGTCGGATCCAAATCTACCGAACCACGTTAAATCTCATTGTTGATTGTGTGTTTATCTGTTTTTTGCTAAGTTTGCCTTTGGTCCCCCATAACCAAACAAATTCACTATTGAAGGAGGATTTCTTCGGGAGTGATATTACGATATACCCTGAGACCAAAATCCGCCGTCAACATAACTCATTAAATTTTATGATTTTTTTTTAATTATTACCTTTATTTTTTTTTACCTTTTTCTATAAATTTAGATGCAGGAAAATCGTGTTAATTTTTTTATATTTTTTATTATATTTAAATTATTATATAATAACTACCGATTCAAATCCGTTTTAAGACAGTAGACAACAAATCCAATACCATGGATGAGACGGAAAATAAATAAATAAATAATGCAATAGGATCCGAGTGACGTGGTAAATATTGTTACGTTTCTTCGTCCGACGCTGTATAAGAGAATTGATGGAGTTCATATCATAACAGATACTTAGAAAATGGAGAAGGGTTTGCTGAAAAAGGAGAGAGAAGTAAAAAGAGAGAAGAATTTTAGTGGTTTTACGTTAGATGTGTATGTTGAAGAAGTGAAGAGAGTCGGTAGCATATCAGGTCCATTGGTGGCTGTTAATTTATCACACTATTTCCTGCAAATAGTATCAGTGATGATGGTGGGTCATCTGGGTGAACTCTATCTTTCCAGCACTGCCATTGCCATCTCATTCTGTTCTGTCACTGGCTTCAGTCTTGTTGTAAGTGTTCATTTCTTAATATTTTCTCTTATATAGTCAGATTGAATGTTTGAATTACATTTGCCTCTTTTTTTTTTTTTTTTTGAATTATATTTATTTTAAGTTAATTTGATTTGCATGGTGCATGAGTGAGATCAGGGGTGGCCATGGGACTGCCCATAGCAGCTGGCTGTAGCTATCAAATTTGACCTAAAATTAGGGGCCTCAAATGTGCAATATAGAAGCCAAAAAAAAAAGAATAATGATAGTACTCATACTGGTTTATATATGGGCTTGGTACTTGAGGTGGTGTGGCTTTTAATCCATAATTGTTGATGACTGAAGTAGAATTTGTTAAATATAAGTGAGTGGTTGGTTCGTAAAAATTAGCATCCAAGTAAAAAGTGGGTGTTTGCCAAGTACTTTAGGTGTACTACTTTCAAAATTAAGCAGACAGTAATCTAACTGGAATAGATTTGGTTGTGTGAATGGCAGTTTGGAATGTCTACTGCACTGGAAACACTAAATGGCCAAGCATATGGAGCTAAGCAATATCAAAATCTTGGAATTCAAACTTACACTGCTCTTTTCTCCCTCATCTTGGCTTGTTTTCCTCTGTCTCTCATGTGGATTTACATGAGTAAAATACTCACTTTCATGGGCCAAGACCCTCAAATTTCACAAGAAGCTGGTGAATTCTCAATGTGGCTTGTTCCTGCACTCTTTGGTTATGCAGCTCTTCAATCACTCGTTCGATTCTTTCAAGCACAAAGTCTGATAATGCCCTTGCTCACTAGCTCCTGCATTACTATTTGTTTTCACATAATTCTCAGTTGGGTTCTTGTATTCAAGTCTGGATTAGCTAACCTTGGAGCAGCATTATCAATCAGCTTGTCGTATTGGCTGAATGCACTTTTACTTGGATTATACATGAAATACTCTTCCTCCTGTGCTGAAGCCCGTGTCCCGGTATCTATGGAACTATTCCAAGGAATTGGACAGTTCTTTCGCCTGGCTATTCCTTCTGCTTTTATGATTTGGTAATTTTCTTTTCCTTTTTTCCTTACAGTTTACCATTTTCTTTATTTTGACATATGCTTTCCTTTTGATGATGAAGTTTTGAATGGTGGTCTTTTGAATTTCTTACCATACTGTCCGGGCTCCTCCCAAATCCACAGCTTGAAACTTCAGTTCTGTCTGTATGGTATGTTCTCTTCTAAAATGGAAATGAGAAGTTGAGTAATTTATAGCCTTCACCGTTTACATTTCTTTAACAGCTTAGCAACAATCTCAACTCTGTTTACAATACCAGATGGAATTGGTGCTGCAGCAAGGTTTGCTTCAGCATATATACATGTAAATATACGATGTATATTGTACTTATTTCTTCATGGTTTATATGATAATACCTTTTGTTTTGGCCTTTTGGATATAGCACTAGAGTTTCAAACGAATTAGGAGCTGGGAGATCACAAGCAGCTCGTGTAGCTGTCAGAGTTGTGATGTTTCTTGCCGTCTCAGAGGCTATAATAGTAAGCACAACTCTCTTTGTGAGCAGGCATGTTTTTGGTTATATTTTTAGTAGTGAGAAGGAAGTTGTGGATTATGTCACAAGAATGTCTCCTTTAGTTTGTCTTTCTGTCATATTGGACAGCTTACAATGTGTACTCTCAGGTCAGTTCCTGCTCTCCCACTCTTGTTTATCGTAAATAATGTTCGATATAAGCATTTTCGCGACAGTTCCATCTGAACTTTCTTTCAAAGCCAGGTGTTGCTAGGGGTTGTGGATGGCAGGATTTAGGGGCTTATGTCAATCTCGCAGCTTACTATCTCTGCGGAATTCCAGTTGCTGCCACATTGGGTTTCTGGTTAGAGTTGAGAGGACCAGGTCTATGGATTGGAATACAAGCTGGTGCTCTTTTGCAAACAATTTTGTTATCTATCATAACAAGTTGTACAAATTGGGAAAAACAGGTCCACCCTCAACCTTTAATCTCTGTAAAAAGTTATGACGTAGCCAGAACTTTGATTTAGTTGGGGGTAAAATTTGATCTTCATAGAATTGGTAGATGCTTTTCATTTTAATAAAAGCAAATCAAAATTATCTCATTAACAAATCAAACTTTTCATTAATTTATATTTGAGCGGGGACGACTGTCCTCGCTCGCCTCCATATGGTTCTGCCATTTGCAATATCAGTCCAAATAAAACATCATAGTTTTTGAAGCCGTTATTAAGATTGTACTGGTGATTTGGTAATATATTTCCAACTTTGGTTAATCCTGTTGATATTGCAGGTGAGAAAGGCAAGGGAGAGGATATTTGAAGGACGAAATTCAGCACAAGATGGTTTAACGGAAGCAACTGAAGCAATTTTGATCAGCTAATTTTGTTATGAAAGAAAAATGTGGAGCTTTTTGTTCCATTCTTTTTGGCACCGAAGCTTCTATAACCCGTTATAATTATTCATGCAATTCATCTTACAATAGAACCACTGTGGAGATGTAGTTTCAATTATTATTTAAAAGGTAGTTAAGTTTACCAAAGACACCCCATGACCCATGTATAAAAAATTAAAAAAAAAAAAAAATCATATTTTTATGTTTAATGTGTATCTTTCCGTGTGTATCTTTCGGTGTGTCATTTTTATGATTAGAAATTACACCAAGTACAATGTAAGAGTTTGGTTGATTTGGGAGCTATCTTTAGAAATTTTAAGGGAGAGATCTTGGCAACTGCAACAGGTTTATATTAACTCCTTGTAAAATTGTGGTTGATTTGATCAGGGGAAAGTTAAATAGCTCCAAAGAGATTTGTTGACGGTTGATTTTCATTTCAGGGGTAAATTCGGAAACTTACTCCTCGAATAATTTTCCCCCAATTGTGAATTTGTTTGGTTTATTGGGAACAAAGAACAAACTTAGCAGAAAATGAGAACAAACACAAAGATCAACAAATGATTTACGTGGTTCAGCGGAATGGATCCAACCTACGTCCACAGACACAAAGAAAAAGACTGATTTTATAATGTGGTCGGGTTTAGCCGACCTCTTTTACAGGTGGTCGGGTATGACCGAGCTGCTATATCTCTCAATCGTCCAAACTCTTTTCTATCTTTCTTACAAGTAATGCTTGACAAAAATTTTCTAACCCCTACAAAAGTGTTCTCAACCCCTTTATATACTAAGGAAAATAACCACTGTTCCTCCATCATCGGGACGTAACCCACGTGAACTCACTGCTGCCAATTAGGCTCTCTGCCCCATCTGTTCCGCCGAAAGTAGACCTGCCATCTGACATTTCATTGAATCACTCATTTTTGGGTATTGCCACACGCAACATTAATGATGCGAGCCTGTATTCACATGCTTGCGCTATGGCGTGTGTTAGAAGATAATCCCACAAGTTGCCTTGTTACGTCTAAGCTTTATAATGAGTGTAAGTTCCCGAGCTGTGCTTACATTACTACGCCCGACCTGATCAGTGCTGTCCCGCTTTTCCGAGCTTTGTTGGTCAGGTCGGACTTGAGGTCCCCGATCTGCCCTGCTTCTCTTAAGACTTTTACTCCTCGGGTCGGTAAGGAAATGATAACCGAGCCCGACCACTCTGCTGGGCCAGATGCCCTCGATTACTGTCTTCGACCTTTAGTACACTGGAGTGGAAATCCCCCTCTTACCCTTCTGAACTTGATGTGGACCCTTAGACTCAAAAATCACCATCAACAAGATTTATTGGATTTTATATATGATTAAAAAGATATTTTCAAACTCGAATTTGGTTAATGTTTAGTTTATGTCGAGAGTATGCAATTTATTTATCCATAATTTAGCTAAAATAGCTTGTAATAACCATTATCTTGACTTTCCTATGATTATTATATCCATGTTTCAAGTCACTAAAGACTTAATGCCATTCAATATGTCATAATAGATATTTGGATCTCATGAACGAGAGTCAGACATGTCCAACAATCACTCCATATGGAAAAACTCCTTACGAGGATAATATCGTGTTGATGGTGTTTTCAGGCACTACAACATTTAAGACAGCACGACGAGGACAGAAGGGTAATTCCCTGACTGGTTGAGATCATCAAAACCGACCCGACCACAACATGTAAAGACCGACCACTTTGGTTCGGATGACCGAGCACTTTAAGGTCGGCAGAAACACTCTCAGCATAAAAGACTGTCATGACCGACCTCATGAAGACCGACCAGACGGCGAGACGCGTTCAAGATGACGACACCCTATTCTTGCGGATAAGATAAAACGAGTTATCCTACTCTCACAAGGAAATGAAGTCAGAATCCGAAAAGGAATAAGAAAAGAGAAGAGAATATCAGGCTAGGAATCCTTGCAAGGAGAAGAGACTAAGTTCAATTAGGATTTCTTATGCAAAAATGAGTCTGATTTCTATACTAGTATAAATAGGAGGACAGAGTATGTGTAAAAGGGATCAACAAAATTAGTGATCTGAATCTTCAAGCTCTGACTTGTAGAGACCCGAGAAGAGTGTTTAAGTAATAAAAGTACCATCTTTTTTGTGTCCGTGGACGTAGGTCGGATCCAAATCCACCGAAACACGTTAAATCTCCTTGTTGATTGGTGTGTTTATCTGTCTTTTGCTAAATTTGCATTTGGTCCCCATAACCAAACAAATTCACTATTGAAGGAGGATTTCCTCGGAGTGATATTCCAATATTACCCTGAGACCAAAATCAGCCGTCAACAGTTGGCGCCGTCTGTGGGGAATTCAACAAAAAGCAACTCGCGTAGTGAGACAATGGCGGAAGACGGAAGCCACCAACCATCAGGGAGCTCGGCTGCAGATTGGATGGAGAAGATTGAGGAGAACCTTAGGAAAGAAAGGGAGGAAAGCCAAACTCTGCTAAAAACCATAGTAGACCGGTTAGAAAGGATAGAAGGATCACACAATGGAAAATTCGAGGCCGGGACTAGCCGACGAAGGAACGACATAGCAGAAGGAAAGAGAATTGTCGATATAAGTGAGGACGACAGACCCCGGAGGAGGGATCCTTACAGGGTAAGATCTGTAATGGTTCAGGAAGATTCCCAGACCGAGGACACATGGGAGGAAGAGAGTGACAAATCGTCACCAGACCCCTCCTATGATAGCCCTCGCAAAACCCGGCGAAAGGAGAAAGAATATGACGAAGAAGTACGAAAAGATACCGGCCACGAGAAGCACCACCCCCGGGATAACAGAAAGAAAGGAGACCGCATGAGGCGGAATGGAACCAAAGATAGCAGCATGAAATCTTGGCTGCGAGAGGAGTTGGTCAAATGGGGAGTATACCCCAATGCAAACAGAGGGGATGTCCAGGACGGCAAAGATGAGTCCCCCCTCACAGAAGAAATAAAATCAGAGAAATTCCCAAAAAGATTCAGCATGCCGACCATGACACCATACAAGGGCCATACCGATCCCAAAACTCACATTGAAGGTTTCGTCCTACTAATGGAGGTGCAATGGGTAACATGGGACGTCATTTGTAAAGTGTTCCATTTAACACTAGCCGGACCGGCCATCCTATGGTATAGAAGCCTAGCCCCAAGAAGCATCGGAGGCTTCACACAACTTAAGAAGTCATTCATACGACACTTCAAGGGGGCCTGCGTCCCCGAAAAGACGATTGGAGAATTAAGACTTATGAAGCAAGGAGATGACGAGCCCCTGAAAAATTTTATTGAAAGATACCACATTTTGGTGCTCGAGGTCGGAGCATACGAGTCATCTGAAGCGCTAGAAAGTCTCAAGGGAGGTTTGAAGGCCGGGAAGTTGCGGACTCATCTAAGAATCCAAGACACACCGGATTATGCCACCGCTCTAGAGGTAGCCAGGAAATTTGTCTTAGTAGAAAGCGAAGAAAAGATCTCCAGAAGGGGGAC